>LPNX010448938.1:53723-133723 GCA_001517045.1 Pseudotsuga menziesii | reverse complement strand
ACCAAAAAAATATTAGCCATTCCTCCATTTTGAGCCATGAAAATATTGGCCATTCCTCCATCGTGAACCCATTCCTCGAAATCTACGGCCACCGGATTCCATCGTGAGCCCATTCCTCCATTTTCCAACGAGCCATGAAAATATTGCCTCTGTAAAATATTAACAGATGCCCAATTGTTATGAGGCATTTACACTATTATGGCGTTAGGGGTAGGGGAAAATTAATGGTGTTATGGAAATTGTGGAAGAAGAGGACTAGGAGGGTATAATTCCCGTTGAGGGTATAATTCTTGTTGAGGATTGGGAGGGTATGCCATACAATATTTTCCATTTCCATTAGGGTTTTACGACATGGAACTGACTAAAAGATGAGGAGGAAAAACAGCTGCCTGCAAACAATGGAGGATCGAAGATCTTGTGCTTGCCAAGGTCAAGGGATTTCCGACATGGATCGCTAAGGTACGCCAGTCTATTTCTCATCCCTATTTGTTTTCCCTTATTTGAAGTATACGATGTATGTTGTTGCTGTTACTTGCATTTGCCACATCAAATTATATGTTGTTGTTGTTTTTAATACTCGATTGTTTTCCAAGGGTTTGTGTGAATGTTTATAGATTTTCATAGGGTTTCATTTCCATTGCATTGATTGCAATGGTTATCGACATTTTTTCGATTGCCCATTATGTGCCGATATTTTCTTCTTAATCCTATGTTTGAAAAACCTAGTTGCTGCATGGGGATTATCTGAAACCCTGCACAAGAAATCAAACCCTATCAGATATTAGTGTTTAAACCCAAGTGATGTATGCAAGTTTGTGTTTTTTGGTGTTTAAACCCAAGCAATGGATGCATGTATGCATTTTTTAAGGTGGAAATTACTTATGTCTAGCTCCAAGAGGATTACAATTGGCCCGAATTTGTCAGGCCCACAAGTGGCCTATTTTTGAGTGGATGTACAATATTGGAAAATACCATGAACCATGAACCATGAAATAACCTTATGAAGCATCAAACATGAAGTGACCTTATGAACCATGAACCATGAAGTGACCTTATGCATATGACCTATGGACTGTGTGGTGTCTCTCTTACTGAGCTGTGACCTTATGCATTTGAATCATGGAATGTGTGGTGTCTCTCCTATTGCCATGCTGGGCCAAGACTCTATGAAGCTGACCCATGACTATTTTAGGTTGATCCAAGACCATTTTTCTGCTGAAAATATAGCCCATGTTCAGTTCTGTGGGATACTCTTGGACTGTTAGCTTTGGCGTCATCCCTTTGGGGATGCTAAACCTTATTTGTGACTGTGTAAGGTTTATCCTAATGGATTGTGACTATGTATGATCTCTCCTAGATGGGCCATGGACTGTGATGACCTCCCTCATCCTTAAAGTGGACTGTTGTAACCTCTCCTAGCTAGGGTTTAGGCTAATTCACAATCCTACTAGGACTAACTAGACTAGACTTAGATACTTTAAGGATGACCTTAGTAGGACTGTGTGCCCTAGCTAGACCAGGGGTATCTCTTTAATCTAAGGTTATGCTACCAATTTGTTGTCAAGAAGTGTGAAAAGCTAATATGTGTCCACTCACATTATTGCTTTGCCTTGGCCTCATGTTGCCCAAATTTATCTTCAAAGTGATGATGGAATAAGGGGAAGTGTTGTAAGATTTTTGCTTCAACATAGAGTGTTCTTGGAGGATATTAATGACCCTCTCATGGAGAAGGAACGTTGACAACATTTGAAATCTTGTCCTTAGGTGATGTCAATTAGTTTTATGGCATTTCCATTGGATAAAAAATAATTATTTTGATTCCCCTAATAAGTTGTTTGAATCATTAAATTTTTTATTTTGAATCAATTCTTAGTTAGTATGCATGCATAAGGATTATCATCGATGGATTATATTTATTTGTCACTCCCATAGCCTACTGTACACCGATTCTACTCTCTAATCATATTGATATATTCCTTGGCCCATTTGTAGCCCACTCATGGAACGGGCTAGAATTATTGGAAATAGGCAATAATCCAAAGAGTGACTGAATTGTTAGAAGTTGAGGCAATATGGTAGCACATTATTGTTGAGTAAAAGAAAGCAAAATTAGGAATCAACCCAGTACTAATAAGCGTGATTTAGAGGTGCATCTATTTAATACAATTAAGTACACTAGGGACCTTGAGTTCAACTTTCCTTGTTGGATCTTCCCTATCGAGCTAGGGATGCCCATACAATAGCCAAAATTAGTTGGGATAGGGATGGTGAGGCATATACTAACTAGTAATTGCATTTTACAGATGATTTATCCTTGACCCTAGCTCTCACAAGAACTAATAGAGGCAACATTCTAGTGGCCTAATCCTTTTGTTAATGTAGTTAATGTCGTGAGGGACCTAGAAATGTATGGGATATTGCAGATGGATCAATCTATACCTTTCCAACACCAATAGGGCATATTGGGTATACTCCCAAATTGTGTAGATAAGAGGCTTTCTAAGAGAGAGCTCATACTTGGGGTAATCTACAAGATAGTCAAACCTAATATTAGAGGCTTTATTTAAAAGGAATGGCATTGGATTTATGGAAAATCCTTTTCATATTATGATACCAAGAAGCTATATTGTGTACTAGCAGAATTGATTTTCATTTTGTGTTATTTTCTTGTTTGCATGGGTTCCAACAACCCCCTTATTTTCTTATTTGCATGGCATCTTTTTAGAGAAGGGGGTTGAAGATGATTGTAGATCTATATCAAGTCTCAGTTTCTCCTGTCCATTCTCTTTGTCCCTTTTAGAAGGGATATTTATCCTTTAAGAGCAACACCCAAGAGAATAGGTCAAATTTAGGATGGAAATTGGCTTCAAAAACTGCCAGCACACTCCCAGGCTGCAGACCAATGATTTTTTTGGAGCTGAAACACTTGTAAGGTTGCTGGAAATTATTCTAGAGGGTTCAAATACTTGTACTACCATGTTGACCCTATCTTAGCTAATAAGTGTTGACCCTACCCTACCGAATACACCTGATCATTATGACCTAGCTTTATTGGAGATAATGGAATTGGTGTCGATATCTCTGTATGCTATTATCAGATATATAATTACAAGGAGTAAAAGTTGACCAATTATAGAATTGCTTTTGTGAAACATGGGATTTCATCACTTTGTGTTCTCAACTTGCTTCCTGATATGTTTGTTGAGTTACAAAATGTCAATCTTACATTATGAAAAACATAAGCACTTTGAATCCTTAGAGATGACTTGTTAACTGTGCCACTGAAGCTTTTCATTGGAATTTATGATTTAAGTATGAAGCCCTGGGTTTGAGGTTTCTAGTACCATTTTGAAGAGGAAAGGTAGTTTGAGAATTCATTGTTTTCACATGTTTCCTATGATGTATGGTGTGAAACTACATACTCAATGTTATAGCTGATTTTACCACACATGGTAGATCACATATTTATGGCCTTCCCTGTCCCTTTGTAAACTCTTTGGACCCCATGGATCATTTTTCGTACCTTTGATGTTTCCAAGATCATCCCTAAAAACATGCAGTATTTTCCGTATGCAACTTTTAAACCTATTCTCGCGTATATATGCAGATATGACCCTCAAACCTGTGTACGTCAGGATGTGTACAAAAGGCCAAATAGTTTTGGAGTTTTCCTTGATGTGGAGCTGAGTCACTTGTCTCTTAGCCTTCCATATGCCTTGAGATTGCTCGGATTCGACCTTCCATTACCCCATTGAGACACTATATAAGGAACCCTTTGGATACATTGAAGGGAAAAGGAATTGAAGAGAAAGAAAGCTATAGTCCATTGTTGTCAGAGCTTATACTTGAGTCTGCATCCCTTTGTCTCTTGGAGCACTTTGTGTTCTTCCCAAGATTTCCTTTGCTTGTGAGCTTGCTATCGAGAGATGGAGGATTGAAGTGGTGGAGGCCCAGGTGGAGGACTCAGTTTCTACGGTTCGTAGACGTATCGACAGAGGTTGTCATTCTTATAATCTCTGATTTATATTAATAGAAATATATTTTCCTGTCCAATAATGTGTATTTAAATGAATATTGAATCCATGGATGATTTTAAATGCTTATATGTTATTGATTATATATTATAGAGTAGGTATAACACAATTATATAGCATGCTTGTCTTGTTTGCTGATTGTTCAAAGAGAAAATTTCTAACACAAGCAAGATTGGAAAAGCTCAACAGGGATCTACACCAACCATCCAGAATAAGGTATGTTTCAAGATCCTTTAGTGTTAGATGTTTTATTTCTCTTGAATATGGGAAGGGATTGATTTCTATGGTTAGTCTATTTGTTGTGGTATCCCAAGCCATAGGAAGTTTTCTCTGTAACATAATTGGCGACCATACTGGGGAGTTCCTAGTAATTTCCTTTGGGGGTTTTATCGGCATTCAATGTTCTTGAATTGCACTGATTTCTCTGTTTCTGAGTCAGTTTGGGGGCATGTTTTCCTAGTAGTGTCTGATAGGAGTAAACTTTGTCTTAGCTTGTCTATTTACCTTCCTTTTTATCTCTTTTTCTTCCTATATGTGAGTTTGTCTTCATAGTCGTGTGTACACTCGGTTTTTCCTGGAAGCTGCATATATACACTGATTTTCTACACACAGTCACGTATGCCCTGAGTTTGGCCTTTTTGGGGAAGATTAAGTGTTACTGGGTGAATTTGGATGATTGCTGAGTCTTCTTGGATGCTTCTGGAGTCTGTATACAGCTTTGTTACTGACTAGAGATGTTTTTTAGTTTGAATTTTTGAAAATTTTCTTGTCATTTCATTTTCTATTTTTTGTTTTGGGATTAGTGCATTAGGTCTCTTTTACCTTAGTGCTTTGCTTGGGTGTTTTCTGATAGTGCTTGCAGAGTCTGGGGGTTGTAGAGTCATATTTTTGTTTTACTATCTCATTTTAATTAAAAAAATACAAAAAGATTTGCTTTTTGCATCATTATGCATTGTTGCATTTTTAATTTTGCATGGTACTTGTGTTAGGTTTGCTTGGAGAGTATTAGTCATATTTTCATATAGGAATGATTGCATAGTCATTTGAAGGAAAATTTCCGTACTTCACGTAGTAGCATACCCCATTTTTCATTTGACAAAATGCATTTGCATTGATTGTTAGGTGTGCATTTTACTTCTTGTTTCATCATAACATCATTAGTTGCACGACCATTTGCCCTTTCGAGTAATAAGCCAATTAAAATAAACGCATAATAAAATGAATTACACTCTTTTATTTTATAGGGTGCACCAACAAGATTAGGTTTTACGGTCTTGGAATAGTTCATTGTGAGTAAATTCTCCAAGACCACTAAACGAAACATTTATGTTTTTGTCCAGGTGAGAGTGTGAAATTCCTTTATATAATTAGTGTTTCTCAGGATCCTCCTCTTCCAAGGGAGTTAAGCATGAGGTAGTGTGAGCGATTATTGATTGGGATGACCCCTGGTCATAACTGAGTAGCACCGGAGATATTTCTAGGATTTTATTTGTATCTGGGGGCTCTTTCGAGATTTTCGGGCTTTTCTAGCCTACCCATACTGTCAATCCCGCCTGTGACTGTTTGCTTGAGAATTTATTATATTGAGGTGACCTTAGTTTCCTTACCTAGGTTATCGAGGGGGTACTTCGCAGAGGTTATTCTGTAGGTATCCCGACCAAGTAGGGGTCGGACAGCATAGATGCTATATGCGTTGAAGCTGAGGGCCACTATAATTGATTATGAACCTCTGCTTGTTGTGTATGGGAGTCTCAAGCCTCTCCTAGGAAAGACATACCTGCTTCATTCGGGAGCTCACATATCCTACCCTTGTTTGCTTGTGATTTGGCTTTACATTTTATAGGTGTATTCTTTGTACATGCTAGTTTGCCTAGGGTTTGTGTAATTAGATTGATTCTTTTTCATTTTTTGAGTCATTGTGGATTCAGGTGCAGCACTTCACCGTTCTCATCGTTTAGTAGGACTTCCACCTTCTACATCTCCTCCTCCTTTAGGAGAGATAAACAGACAGTCCGGATGGACAACTTCTCACTTTGATTCACACATGATGGGGGATCACGAGGATGAGATTCCTGAGGTGTCTTCTCCACCTCATGAGGTAGGGGATGTAGATTCTACTCTTGTTTATGATCCTTCACTGAAAATAACTTCAGATTCTGGTTATGATCCCTCATTCACAAGTCATCGGTATTGGTTACCAAGTGACGAGACTCATTATGAACCCACAAGCACTAGTCATGTTCATTATGGCATGTATAATATCCCTGAACCATAGTCAAGATACACCACATCATACGCTTCCATGCAGCCCTACATGGGTCAAATGGGAGGAGGATATTATGGCCAAGGCCATGGTATTTATAGCAATCGGCCTTACATGAATCAGAACTATCAGGGATCATGGCATAGACCGGCTCAACCTAGGCTCCCTTTCCTCACAACGTTGAACTTACCTGACTTGTCGAGACTTATGAACGATCCGGTATCTCATGACTCAGATTGGCCGGCTGTCCCTAACAATATTCCTTCGGATATTCACAAGTTCAAGGGCAAAGCTAGAGAATATCCTAGTGAGCATGTCACTACTTTTCACCTTTGTTGCTCTTCCAATTCCTTACACAATGATTCAATCTATTTAAGGCTATTTCAATGCAACCTCACCAGGATTGTAGAGAAATGGTATATAGATCTACCAAGGGGGGCATTCATGTTATTCAATGATCATGCCATGCCTTTCCTCAATCACTTTCAGCTACCTGTGTGTTACGATGTTGGTACAGAACTCTTGTCGACATTTTGACAAGACAAAGCCACACATATCTTGGATCATATTCAAGAGTGGCATGGACGGAAGCGCTTGATTAAAGCCTTTATACCACCAAAATTTCTCCTTGAGTGATTCCTCAAGTTTTTGTTACCTTACATGACGAAGGATGTTTCTACATCCAAAGTCCAAAATGAGGAACAAGCAATTTTTAGGGTGCAAGAGTTGGATTTTATCTATGCTCAATCCGTAATATTGTATGAGATTATACCTAACACTCTGCGATCTAGTTTTGATCCCAAGATCAAGCCTAGACCACATGTCGATGGCATTATGGGTTGTAAAAGTGCCAAACCTGTGGATTCAGTTGTGAAATAAGTGAGCCAATTGTCTATTAATCAATCCTCTTTGGGACAAGCCACGGATTTGTCTCAACCCACCCAAATGGTGAGTGTACTTTCCATGTAATTGTCAGACCAGAAGGGAAACCAGCAGCCTGGAAGGAATAAGAAAAAGGGTAAAAATAATCATAAGGGTGGGAAAAAAAACAAAAATGCTAGTTTTAATGATAAGAACGCTCGTAATGCTTGGGGGGACAAGGAGTCTAAACGTAAGGTGAAGTTTCCTTGCAAGTTGTGTAAGGAAGACCACCTCACTCACTTCTGCCCTCATATCGAAGATGCCTCGAGGTCCATAGCACAGGGCCCAGCTGTGCTAACAAATCCTTTACCCCATAATCAAAATATGAACTCAAGGACCACTGATCCTCATTGTGCATTAGGTGGATATCAAAATCCATCGCAAGCCAACACTAGTCATGGTTGCATCAATATGGTGCGTGCTAATAAAGTTGTGACTTGTGTGAAGGATTATGGTTCATCACAACTAGACCTTGGAAAATAACCCGCTCCACCTAAGAGCCCTTTGCATATAGAAAACCCTATGGATAAACATGAAATTGCACCATGCATTCCTAAGGGAGTCCTAAAGCATTCTGGTCACAATTCTAATGCCTGAGACACCCAGAACTATTTTTTTGTCGAGGATTTGGGCCAAACTCCTTGTGCGATGTCCACATTTGAAGTACTTCAGAGTTATCCTTTGCAAAGGAAAGCCTTGATTTCTGCTCTTGGCTTTAATGATGATAACTCTTCTTACGTTATCAAATTTGAAACCATGGAACTGCAGTCTCGCTTGCCTTACTACGTGTCTCTTTTGATTCATGTAGAGTGTCTTAATATGACCATCAAACGCATTATGATTGATGAAGGAGCTACTGCTTCCGTGGTGTCTTTGTCATGCTGGAAGGGTTTGGGTTCCCCCGAGTTGTCTCAATCTGCTACCATGTTGACTGGTTTTTATGGTATATCATTTCAGCCGCATGGGATTCTTCCTTCTCTTGAGGTCCAATTGGGAGGGAAGACCATCGCGATCGAGGTCGAGGTGGTTGATGCACCCCTTGAATAAAATATTTTGCTAGGTCGGAATTGGATTTAGACTATGCAAGCCGTAGCCTCTTCTCTCTTTTGAGTGGTTTTCTTTCCATTTAATGGGAAGACCATTATGATTGATTAGACATCATTCTATAATCCGAGTATTAGTGCATCATCAGGAGCTTCTATCCTGATTAGTGAGCATTCTCAGCGGGCAACTGGGAGTGCGGGTGTGGGTATGTATCCTTCTCTTATGGGAACTTTTAGCTGTCATGCACTTGTTCTTATGATCGGATCTAGTTTTGGTGGGGCTTCATCCTTGTTGAATTCGGTGTCTTTTTGCGCTACCCATATGGAATATCCTTGGATTCTTCCTTCACCGAGTCCTTCGAATGGACCTATCGAAACAGATGTGCCGTTGCCTGCAGTGATGATAGCATATCAAGTGAATCTTGATTGTGTTGCAGAGCCTAGTCCTTCATCTTCACGGATGGAGGAGGAGGACCCGTATGTGATTCCTACATCGAAAGTTGAGTCCTCTCACACACATGATTGCCTCGATGATGTTTTTCCATCAGATGAAGCCATTATTGAGGCCATGTCTGGAGTTGAGCCACCTTGGGAAGAGCTACATCATCGATCATATTTTCTTCCCGAGCTTGACCGTATGGAGCGTGAGGACTTTAGGGATATTCTTAGTGAGAAGATTGGTAGTCCCATGGTTCCATTGAGCTCTCCTAGTTAGATGGCTGATGGGAACATGGTGAATTTATCCCCTACTATTCCTATCAATATTTCTTGCGATCCTGGCAAAGTTGAGAATGTCTACATTGAGGTGGATTGTTCCCCTGATGAGATCAAGGAGTATACCGAGATATTTAAAGAGTTTTGTGACATATTTGCTTGGTCATATGAAGAAATTCTAGGTATTGACCCTCGTATTATCGAGCATGAGATCAAGACCTATTCGAATGTGAAGCTAGTTCGACAACGTTTGCGTGCGGTGAATCCTAGAAAGGCACCCACTATTAAGGCTGAGATAGAGAAGCTGTTAAAAGCCGGTTTTATCTATCCCATTCCCTTGATGGAGTGGGTTTCAAATCCTGTTCTGGTTAATAAGAAGTAGGGAGCGATCCATATATGCATTGATTTCCGTGATTTAAATCGTGCTTGTCCTAAGGATAATTTTCCCACACCATTTATTGATCAGATTTTGGATGAGTGTGTGGGAAGCGAGGTATTCTCCTTCATGGATGGTTTTTCTAAATATAATCAGATTCAGATCAAACCCGAGGATCAACATAAAACTACATTTATTTGTCCTTGGGGTAATTTTGCATATTGGAAGATGCCTTTCGGTCTTATAAACGTTGGAGCCACATTTCAGTGGGCTATGACCTTAATTTTTCATGATCTCAAAACAATTATTGAAGTGTATTTGGATGATCTTGCTGATCATTCTCTTCTAAAAGTGCGTCATCCATACCATTTGAGTTTAGTATTCGAAAGATGCCACCATTACTAGGTTAGGTTAAATCCTCAGAAGTGCATCTTTTGCGTGATTGTTGGTCACTTTCTAGGGTTCGTTGTATCCAAGGAGGGTATAAGAGTCGATCCATTAAAGGTTGAGGAAATACTTCAATTGTCTCCCCCACGTAATATTAGACATCTTCAGTGTTTGCAAGGCATGGAAAATTTCTTGTGGAGATTCATGGTTAATTTTGCAAATTTTGACTAAAGGATTTATGCATCTTTTAAAAAAGGACACTACTTTTTGCTGGGATGAGAAAGCCCAGGAGTCCCTTGATTCTCTTAAGTGAGCCTTAGCATCATCCCCCATGCTTATTCCACTTGACTATAGCCATGATTTTTTTATTTGTGTGGCCGTGTCCATGGAGACAATTGGTATGGTTTTGGTTTAGGAGGATGAGGAGCTCCGCGAGCATGTCATATATTATTTGAGCCAGAACCTTATTGATGCGAAAATCTGTTATTCTCATGTGGAGAAAATTTCCTTGGCCACCGTTCATGTGGTTCAGATATTGATGTTATACCAAAATCCTGTCACCACCATGTGATAAGACCTTTGACATACCTACTTTCCCTGAATCCCAACACTTGGAGTGGAAACTCATGCCATTTTGTCAATCTTTCACAAAAATGCTCAGCAGCGTGCTTTCCCCTTTGTCCATGAGTGGTACCTTGCTCGCACCACCCATCCCTTGTTATCCACAAGTGGTGCCACTGCTTATGGCCCTTAGTCCATAAGCATTTCTTACCTGAACCACTCTATCATAGAAGGAGAAGTGCGGTACCCTGGGTAAAATGGGAAAAATAGAAGATTCTTGAGGCTTCTAGATCATGAGCCTCGTGTCCTCCCTTATCCCTATCATTGTGGGTCAGTTGAGCTCAAGATCCCCCATCATAGGATATTAGAGGCCACCTCATCCACAAATATCTCAACCATCCCTATCCATTGAGCCTTATAAATACAAGGTCATGTCCATGGTTGAGGGGGAGAACTCTTAAGGTATTGTTATGTTATTGTATTGATCACTTGGCCCAAGCCATTGGAGAGCATAGGAAGCAAGTCAGAGCTTATGGGGATGAAAGTGTTTGGTTTCATGGATATGCATGTCAACACTAAGGCTTGATTGGTTGTAAACTTCTCCATTTTATCTTAATGCAAAGCTGATTTCCATCCCACTTTACTATTGTTGTTTGATTTCACATGTAAATGTTGTTGGATTCCTTAGTCACTGACATGGATTAGTAGATTATATTATGGAAGCTTTGATGTGTTTTCATGTTTAATTTGATTGCAGGTACACAAGTTTACTATCGAAGCATTACATTCCAGGAATCTATGGGGTCCAGGGAGGGTCTTCATCCTTTTTTGTTCATTTGTTCTGGATCTTAACCATTCAGACTAGAGGAACACCTTGCTGTCCGTAGAAGGTGAAATATTCCTGCTAACAAATATGGCGACTTCACTGGGGAATGAATGTATGTATCAGTCGATCTAATCTTCCTTATTTCTTCAACTCTTATCCAAATCCAGGCTCCTTCTCCAACTCTCTTCAGTCAGATCTGCTATCCGACTTAGTGGATTTTGGTTTGAAACTTCGAGATCTGTCTAGATCTAAATTATTCCGACCTTTTATGCCCTCTTTTATTCTCAATCTATCAGTTTTTACCTTGATCTAATATTTTTCTAACTTGATCTTTCGTTCTCCTTTGTGTTTTGGATCTATTCAGGGAACCGCACATCTTCTGTTGGCAAGAAGCGGTGCCACCGCTTGAATCCAGTGAGCAAGGAGTGTTTCTGCCTCAAAACCGCCTGTCAGTAGTTTCATCTACGCGGTGCCAGGTAGGCCCTATTCCAGACTTTGTATTTGGTCTTTTTGTGTGTTTTTGGCTTACTTTTTGATGAAAATGAATTGCATATTCTGCAGTTGCTTTGATTGTTGTATTCTTTCTGCATTCAAAGAGAGTTTGTGTTTCTTGCATTAGATTTTACATTATTTTCTTTGCTTGAAACCTCTTGCTCTTTTCTGTAGATATTATTCATTGGAATTGAAAATATACATTTCATTTTCATGTGTAGGATTTGGTTTGTTTTGTACTTGGAATGCATGAGTGATCCATGTTGTTTTGAGTCTTCCTTTGCTTGGGGTGATTCTTGTTTCCTTTTGCATGCTGATTTTTTCAGTGCTTGGTAGGAAAGATTGGTTCTTCATTTCCTTACCTGTTTCAAAGAGGAGTTTTAGTTTTCTCTCTCTTTTGCTTTATTCGCAAGCTTGTTAATTGATTTTATTCTTGTTTTGTGCATGATTGTCTGAAATTCTAGATCCTACTTTCATTAAGAAGAAATATATGCTTTCAGCTCTGCGTGCATTAGAGTTAGTTTTGTTTGGAAACGTTAGTGAAATCATCTTTCCATTAAGTTTTTATGCATCTTTTTCAACCATGAAAAGATAAAAAACATTTTTGGTTTAGTTATGTTAAATGTTCTCTAGATCTCTTTTTTATTTGCTTTGAAGATTGTTTGGGGTGCATTGATATTTCACTTTTTGTTTGGAAAGGTAGAATTGCATTTGCATTTGGGTGTGCATTTTTTGGAAGAAAGGTAAATCTCTCTCCCTCTCTTAGGTAGAATTTCATTGAAGAGGAAAACTTGCATTATCATATAGATCAGTGTGCATCTTCTTTAAATTCAAGTTTTCACTCCATGGTTCCACCTAAATGCACAAGATAAAATTAACGGTAGTACTAGGTTAAAACTTTTAGAAATTTGACTGATAAGTTAGAGACATGTTAGGGTGTCATTAAGTGTAGGAGCTGTCATTATTTGTCCACATTACATCCTGGGACTCGCGCGGTTCTTCCACGTACCGTCGGTATATCAAACGACCTTTCACGTACCCTTGAGGTATCATTAGAGGAAATTTCAACTCAAAATGGGCCTCCTAAAGAAAATTAATAAAATAATAAAATAATATTTATTAATTTTGGAGGGAGAAAAGAAAAAAAACTACTTTTTTGTTTGTATTTTCGACATATCTCCTCGTGTTTTTACTCAAATTTCAATCGGGAGAGCCTGTTGGATGAAGAATTAAATTACGCATCCAACGAGTACCCACTAGACATACTTTTGATGGGCGCCGCTACCCCAAAAACAAGAAATACCTGAAAAAACATGATGATGACATCATCATCATGTTTTTTCAGGTATTTCTTGTTTTTGGGGTAGCAGCGTCCATCAAAAGTATGCTGAGTGGGTACTCATTGGATGTGAAATTTAATTCCACATCCAATGAGCTCTCCTGATCAAAATTTGAGTAAAAACACAGGGAGATATGTCGAAAATACAAAGAAAAAAAGTAGTTTTTTTATGATACCTATCCCCAAATTTATATTAAAAAGGTGTTTAAGACCTATACAGTATTTCAAATTTAAAGCAATTTCATTGGCTAATACATGATGACATGGAATTTGAGTTAAAGTTAAAAGGCCCATTTTGAGTTGAAATTTCCTCTAATGATAGAAAGGTACTTCACGTACTCGATTGTATATAGGAAGGCCCCTTGTGAATGGTTATGCATTAGACAACACTACTACCGATTTTAGATCCCTCTTACCTTGCATATATCGAGAGACCCTTTTAGGAATCCTCAAACTATATGAGTTATCCTTTTGTCTTGTCCTGTGAGGTTCCTGACTCTTATCCACTCCTTTCACATGTTTGCTTGCTACTTTTAGTTTGAGTAGTACTTGCTTGTGCATGGTAGTTAGGGTCTTATTAAAGAGTTTAGAGATGGAATCCTTATCTAGGAATACCACTCAAAAGGTCCCTTTCCAAGGTGAACCTTTTGTATTCCCTCCAAGTGAAGGTATTGGTCCTCCCTTTATTGCCACTCTAAATCTTCATGGATCAACTATAGGATTACCAGTTTGGATTTTTAATCCGGTAATTCCTGTTACACCTAATGTCTCAAATGTCACCTCTCCTCTGGTAGAGGATCAAACTCAAGCTAATCCCGCTCCTTCTTCATCGGTTGTTGGTCCACCCCTTTCTTCTTCTTCACTTGAACAAAGCTCTATGGTTAATAGTCATGGTGATAAGAAGAAGAAAGGGAAGGGTAAGAAGAAGAAGGATAAGAAAGAGAAAAATCAGCAACCATCTGCTCTTGATGGTGCTCATTCTAAGAAAAGACCCGGAAAACCCAAGTTCCCTTGTAAGCTTTGCAAGGGGGGGCACCTTCTTAAGGAGTGTCCCGGTCTCTCCCGTGTACAAGAAGAGTGGTCTAAAAGGTCCAAACCATCCATGTCATCAACCTCTAATCATCATGTTAACGATACTCCCTCAACCAGTGACCCATTGGTAAAAGGTTGTAAGGGTAAAGTCATGTATCCTTGTTTGATATGCAAGGCTATGCATCGTACTTTTCTTTGTCCAAGCATGAATGAAGCTTCACATTGGTTGGAAAATATTACTGATCATCAATAGGTGATTCCAACAAGTGATAGTAAGTTATCCCTCAACCCCCCATTGGTTGACCAAGTGGTCGATTCAGATTTATCCTTAGTTAATCCCACTCTTCTTTTGAAGAGTGAAGTTAAAGTGGTTGAGTCGACATCATCTCCACCCGATCCCACTCTTTCATCCGAGAGTGTTAAGACTGAAGTAGTTGTTTTGACCAAATATTCGTCTTGTTCTTCTCTTCTAGTAGAGAATGAACCAAAACATGTTGAAGTTTTTATGCTTTGTTATGATTGTTCTCGACAAGAGGAAATTTTTTCTGTTTCGACAAAACCCTCTCTGAGTAGTGAGGTTATTTCCTTTGACTGGAGTAACCTAACAGAGTCTCGTCTTAATTTGAGTGTTCCTTTCTAGATAGTTGTGAATGTTACTGCTAGGTGGATACTTCACACTATTGTTGACGAAGGGGTTTCTGTTAGTATTCTATCCTCAACTACTTGGAAATATTTAGGTTCTCCTCAGCTTGTGCCACCCACCGATCAGATACTAGCTTTTAATCACAGACCTACTGCATCTTTAGGGACCCTTCCTTATTTTCCTATTACATTAGGAATGAAAACTATCTATATTGATGTTATGGTGGTCCAAGGTCCTTTAGATTTTAATCTTCTCCTTGGACGTGATTATGTGTATGCCATGAAAGCCGTAGTGTCCACACTCTTTAGAGTTATGCATTTTCCCCATGATGGGAAGATTGTGACTATTGATCAGCTTTAATTTGTTACACTTGACCATCACATTATTCATAGTAATCAGACCGCCCTGAATGTGCCACATGTTCTTGTGGTTCATTCCCCTACTTATAGTTAGCTTCTTCCCATCATAGGTAAAATAGGGGGCATGGCTCCAGCCTATGGAATTCATACTAGAGCTAAGCCGCTAGATTTTATATGGGGGAAACCTACCAACCTCTGGATATCATGTTCGGTAGGAGCAGGTTTTAGAGCATATTTGACTTTTGGTTTTAAGCTCGTTAAAAAATAAAACCACTCCTTAAGAATAGTTTACCCTTTTGGTTTCAAGCTTGCATAGAAATGAAATCATGTCTAGAGCATAGTTTACTTTTGGTTTCAAGCTCGCTAAAAAATAAAACCACTCCTTAAACATAGTTTACCCTTTTGGTTTCAAGCTTGCATAAAAATGAAACCATGTCCTGAGCAAAGTTCCCATTCTGTGTCAAGCTCATTAAAAATTAAGCATCACCTGACCATCATGCCAGGTTCTGACCATCATGTCATTTTTCCCTGAGCATAGTTCATTTTCTATTTCAAGATCATTAAAAAATGAAGTAGGTTTCCTTAAGCATAGTTTACCTTTTGGTTTCAAGCTTGCATAAAAATGAAACCATGTTTTGAGCAAAGTTCCCATTCTATGTTAACCTCGTTAAAAAATGAAACGGATGCCTTTGAGCAAAGTTCCCATTCTACGTCAAGCTTGTTAAAAAATGAAATGGACCTCCTTAAGCATAGTTTATCTTTTGGTTTCAAGCTTGCATAAAAATGAAACCATGTTCCAAGCATAGTTACCTTCTATTTCAAGCTTGTGTAAAAATGAAACAGATCCCCTTCCCTTGATTCAAGTCTTCCCTTTTCGTGCTCTGGTTAAAACATTAAATTTGGTTTGAGCTTAGTTTATTACTTTTTCATGCTCTGGATTCAAACATGAAAAATTCTAATGGAGTCCTCTTTAAACTCTTTTTAGGCTACCTAAATACGAAAAGATTGTCGAGAGATCTTGTCTTCTTCACGCTCGTTAAAGTATTTGATGAGTCATCCGTCCGATGGTAGTACGATGGTAGGTTATCTATTTTTTGGTTAGGATAGGAATATTTATGAAAAAGGAACACTCCAGCCAATCATGACTGGAAGAGTTCCCTAAGGTATGGTTTTATACTTTTTCAGGCCTTAGGGACTAAATCATACAAAAAAGGTCCCCTTTGGAGTCTTCTTTCGTGATCATTCAGACTCTCTAGACATGAATGATACCAAGTTTTCTTTCATTGGACTCGTTAAATTAAACATTGAGAGACCCATTTTGGGAACGAACCCCTCCTCTCTTAGGTTTGTAAAACATATGAGTCTGGACTTGTCTTCTAACAAGCTATATCGAGTGTTTGTTACCCTCTTTGAACTCGTAAAACCGAAAAGAGGAACTCATCAACCTTAATGGGGGAAATGGGAAGGGAATCATTTTGCAAATAAATGGTAGTTGTTTGTCATTACCTTTGAACATGGCACTTGTCTGCATTTCATGTCATTCAATTGGGTATTCAACTGATCTCCACGACGATCCACTTTCATGAGTCATGCCACTCCTTTGAGTCTTTCAAAATAATGCATTGTCCACTGTCACATTGTGTGTTTGTCCCATCCAGTCATGCTGCCAAGTCTTGTGTCATGCCACCCGATGTTCAAAGGGAATTTAAAGAAGTTTTACCTCTGCAGTCAGAATAGTCTATGTGTCAGTACTTTTGAGTCAGTCCTATGGTTACTATATTCACATCATTCCTGAACTTTGTTCTGAGTTTCGTGTCATCGATGTGGGACTCATCATGGACCTCCTTCAACGAGACTTTTCTCATCGACATCAGCTCATCATGCGGGAAATAGTCTTAGAAACAAAAAACTTAGCACCTTGAGATCTGTATGCCTTAATGATAGTTTCTCTCTCTCTCGACATAGGCTCACATCATTGACCTTTGATCGATAGAATTGACTAGGTGTTCGAAGTCAGGACATCTATTCACACTTAGTAGATTGTAATAGGATACCTTTGGAATCATTGACATTAATGCTGATCTCCCTCGCACTTGTTAACGGTTCACATCATTGGCCAATAATCAAGTGGTTTCTACCATGTTCAACTTCAGATCATTGTAATCACATGGATAGAATCGTACTTTACGGAAGATGAGACGAAGACACCGGGTATTTGTTTAAAGTGCTCATATATTTTTTCCTAGGTTGCGATGGAGTTTTGTATATCTAGCATGGATCCACATTTGTATAGTCATGGCTATGCTCAAATTTGCATCTATATGACATAGATCTACATTGTATGTCTAGTAGCTATTTCCAAGTTTGAGTCCTCTATCACATGGATCTATGCTGTATTCTAGTAGCCATGCTTGTTTATTCCTCCCATGGATTTGCCTTATATTGGTCTGTAGCCATGAGTTGGTTACTTGCATCTATGAGTCCAAATACTTATGTACTATAGATGCCTACTTGACAACATGCTTCGATCGAGCCGACATTTTCACTTCATAGCGACCACTTGTTCTCTCAAAGCTCTTGTTTATCATATCCCTCAAAGACTCATGCTTTGGGGGGCATCCTATTATACCAAAATCCTATCACCATCATGTGATAAGACCTTTGACATACCTACTTGCCCTGAATCCCAGCACTTGGAGTGGAAACTCATACCATTTTGTCAATCTTTCACAAAAATGCTCAGCACCACGCTTTCCCCTTTGTCCATGAGTGGTACCTTGCTTGCACCGCCTATCCCTTATTATCCACAAGCGGTGCCACCGCTTATGGCCCTTAGTCCATAATCATTTCTTACCTGAACCGCTCTGTCATAGAAGGAGAAGCGTGGTGCCTTGGGTAAAATGGGAAAAAGAGAAGATTCTCGAGGCTTCTATATCATGAGCCTTGTGTCCTCGCTTATCCCTATCATTGTGGGTGAGTTGAGCTCAAGATTCTCCATCATAGGATATTAGAGGCCACCTTATCCACAAATATCTCAACCATCCCTATCGATTGAGCCTTATAAATACAAGCTCATATCCATGGTTGAGGGGGAGAACTCTTAAGGTATTGTTATGCTGTTGGATTGATCACTTGGCCCAAGCCATTGGAGAGCATAGGGAGCAAGTCAGAGCTTATGGAGATGAAAATGTTTGGTTTCATGGAGATGCATGTCAACACTAAGGCTTGATTGGTTGTAAACTTCTCCATTTTATCTTAATGCAAAGCTGATTTCCATCCCACTTTACTATTGTTGTTTGATTTCACATGTAAATGTTGTTGGATTCCTTAGTCACTGACATGGATTAGTAGATTATATTCTGGTAGCTTTTATGTGTTTGTGTGTTTAATCTAATTGTAGGTACACAAGTTTACTATCGAAGCATTACATTCCAGGTATCTATAGCGTCCAGGGAGGGTCTTCATCCTTTGTTGTTCATTTGTTCCGAATTTGAAGCATTTAGACCAGAGGAACACCTTGCTGTCTACAGAAGGTGAAATATTCCTGCTAACAATTGAGACATTACATTCTCCTTCACTAGACCTTGGTGGTAGCTCATGTCAATCCATTTCAGTTCGTCCTCACTAGAAGGATGATCGAGGGAAAATACAATAAGTGGATTGTTATTTTGCAAGAGTTCGATGTCGAATTCGTTTCAGGAAAATCGAAGAAATCATTGATCTTTGCGGAGCTCATTTTTTATTTTCCAAGTGTGGAGGAGGAGGAGGTTTATGAGGATACGTTTGTCGATGAGCATATTTTTCTTATGTTAACTTTCGACTCATGGTATGGGGATATCATTGTATATTTTCAAATGTTGAAGTCCCTACTCACCTTTCATGGGATGAGCGATGACGATTATGTCATGTAGCTAAGAACTACCTTATAGTGGACAACACTTTCTACCTCCGTGGGGTAGATTCCATTTTGTGTCGTTGCTTAACCCATGATGAGGCTGAGGTTGTGCTGAATGATTGCTACAGAGGGGCATGTGGTGGTCATTTATCTTTTCTTTCTACAGCCCAAAAAATCCCGAGAGCGAGATATTTTTGGCCATCGATCTTTAAGGATTGTGTCAATGCAGTCAAGAAGTGTCACCCTTTCCAGGTGTTTGCACACAATATGCGCTCGCATCCTGCCCCGTTACATTGTATTATCACCATTGGTCCCTTCACCAAGTGGGGGATTTACTTCATGGATTGCAACCTAGCTTCGACTGGGGGGCATCATCACATTATAGTGGCTATCGATTATTTCACAAAATGGGTAGAGGCTATGCCCATGATTAAATTCGATGGTGAGATAGCTACGCATTTCATTTTCAACCAAATAATTACTTGGTTTGGCATTCCAAAAGAGCTTGTCACTGACCATGGTATGCACTTTCAGAATAAAATGATGGAAGAGTTGGTTTCAAAATTAGGGTATAAGTAGAAGCACTCCTCTTCTTATTACCCTCAAGCAAATGGATAGGTTGAAGCAGTGAATAAATAACTTAAGTCCATTCTCCAACGAACCATCGCGCAAAGCAAGACGAATTGGCATATCATGTTATATACTGCTTTGTGGGCTTATAGAACCATGGTTAAGACTACCACCGCTTTCTCTCCATATCAAATCGTACATGGGGTGGAGTCTGTCTTGCTAGTTGAATGTGAAATCCCTTCATTGAAGCTAGCTATAGAGCTTTTACCAGACACTTCCGCATTAGATGAACATTTGGTCCATTAAGAGCAGCTTGATGAGCAGTGCTGGGATTCCTTAGTGGTTCTAAAGGTAAATAGGTATCATGTTAAGGTCCAATATGATAAGTCTGTCTGTCTGAGGAGGTTTAGTGAAGGTGATTTGGTCCTTTTGTGGGATCAAGCTAAAGAACCCTTGGGGGCAGGGAAGTTTAATCCCATGTGGCATGGTCCTTACATAGTCAAACGTGTGTTAGAGAAGGGTGACTATGAGCTGGTAGACTATGAAGGGACAGCCTTGGCGGAGCCTAGAAATGGGCTCTATCTTAAAAAATACTATGTGTGATCTTCATCCAGGGCTGATTGCTGTATATTATTGTACAGTTTTTTGCATAGTTAGGTTTTCTTATGGTGATGGAATCTTCAGCTTACACAAGATTTGCTGATGGTGCTAGCCATCACACTCAAAACTCAGCTTCGACTGCTTGGGTGATTTATACTCCTATAGGTCAAGTATTTTCTTCAGGAGGCATATGTTTATGGCCTTCTTCAAACAATGTTGTTGAATATAGTGTCATTATCAAAATATTGTGGGATGCCATTTCACATGGTGTTCTCTCTCTTAAGGTATGTCTTGATTCGTAGTTAGTGGTTCCATAGCTTAATGGCTTGTATCGTATCATGGATCCAACATTATTATGAAGATTCTTACATGTGAGATTGCTAGAACGACAATTTGAGAATATAACATACATACATGTTTCAAGAATTTTTAATCAAGTTGCTGACTCATATGCTAACTACGTGTTAGATTGGCATTTGTTTCATAGACCATAAGAATATCACAAACATACATTTTTACACACATGTAAATAAATAAAGTTGACCATCATAATTTTCTTTTCATTAAACATCCAAAATGTGATGTCATAATACATAAGCGTCATAATACAAAATTGGGGCTTTCGAGCCACCAAAATATATTACATGGTAGTACAAAAAGAAATACTCTCAGGACTTCAAGCCTGAGGAGGCAGAGGGGGGTTCTGATCGTGGTAGTAGACCATGGCTCTAGCTAGCCATCGAAATAATCAAACCCATGCCCATGGTACACCAACCACCTGGCGCTGCATGGCCTCAAGCAAGTCCTCGACTTGCGCCATGGGTACCCTACAAAGTTTGTGTGGATGCTTTGGACCATCCGATCTGCATCCACACCCATGATGTCATCTCCTCTTCCCCTCTATTTATGATGAGGGAAACCATCAGGTCATTGTGGTCCAACATATACATACACATGACAGATTGTCACTATGTGTCGTCACACCAAAACATGTCTTTTGAGTCTGATATATCAAAAAACACACAATTTGTTTTTAATAAATTCAAAAAACTTAAAAAGAGGGTTTGGGATTCATTACCTATGTCGCCATATTCCACTCCTAGTGGTAGGGGAATGTCCAGATCTCCCGAAATCCATCCCTGCATAGGGGTAGTCATTGATGGCAATGATTTGACGTCGCCACCATGGAAAGAAGTTCACTGGGTAGGGGTTAGCCACCCTACCTCCACCCAGTCTGCACATAACATTTTCCCAATGTCGTTGGGCTAGATCTCAAAATCTATGTGGAGGAATGTGCACTCTAGGGCTTAGCCTTGGTACACGCTCAAAGAATAACGTGCTCAATATGCTACCAAAACCAAAGTTTCTCACCTTTCCCATCTTGCAGTCACTGAGATGATGCTTCATGTTACTCAATAGTGCAGTTCTCCAATCATACACTATGGGTCTCATACACTCCACCGCATAGAATATCAAGGGCCACAAGGCCTGGTGGAGTGAAGCTAGACCAACTATCCTGTTGAGTGCCAATAGTATGGCCTTCAATCCCAGCACCTGGATCGAGTTTGTTAGGATTTTAATCCCAAAATTTTTTGTGTCCAGAAAGTAGTACATCGCAATGTACTCATCAATAGTCAGGCCACCTCCGGGCGCGCAATATCAGAGATTTACCACCTCTCCTCATCGGGATAATCCAGTAATAAAGTATATGTCCTCAATCTCTATATTGAGTGACATTCCGTCAATGTGAAAAGAATTTGAGTCTGAATCCTGGTAATCCACTAGCATCTGCAGGAGTCTTGGTTTGGCCGTCAGGCTGCCAAGACACCAAAACTTATACAAACCGCATGCACGTAGAGCTTATTGGGCCATTAAGTCACCTTGAACAGCCTCTTCTGCATCACCATGTTCCCTCTCCCTCCATTCTAGAACCATCCTGCACATCAAACATGATTTTTGATCATTATTTGGCTTACAAATCCTTATTCACGACTACATATGTGACTGTTTACAAAACAACCGCATATGTACATGGTTTTGGGAGGTTTTTCCGCGTATGGCCAGCCCTATACATGGAAAAAACCCCTATATCCGTGTGGGCTGAAACACCTACTTCAGATTGGCCTAGAAAATAAAATTGACCATGAAAACTGAAAAAATTTGCATGAATTGGGAAGAGGAGGACATGAGGAGTTACTTGGAACAAACGGTGTCAAATTTCGCCGGACGATGCTCCCGGAATTCGCGTTGGAAGTTTTGAGCTCAAATGGGTAAAAATTTCAAATGATATGGAATTTTTGAATTTTTTACTATTTATAGAATTTTTTTGAAAATTTTGAAATTTTTTACCCACTTTCTATAGTTTTTGATCGTTTTTGACCATTTTGGACCGTTTTGGACTAATTTGATGATGTAGGAGTCCATTTTGAGCATGGTTTTATCGTGGTTTTGACCCATTCGTGCCGATTTCAGGTATTGTGTCTAAACTAGCATATAAGTTAGGTTTCACATCCATTTGCACTTTGCATGACCTTATGAAAAATTCATTATAGCCATAGGTACGAACCCATTCTATCTTATGACGAAACTGTCTCATTGTTTTTAGAAGTGACATGATGTGAATGGTAGAACTTGACCATACATGGGTGCCCTAGTTAGCTACTTTTTTGCATTTGGTGCCCATTCCGACATTTTTCCTTTAGGGTGTGGGAGTCCTTTGTATAGTATCTCCATGACTTTACGCAAGAGCCTCATACTCCTCTTGATATTTTTGCTGGACTTTTCCACAGGTCTCCCTTATGTCAAGTTGTAATTACATTATCATGAGTTTTGCTTGCCTTATTGAGCCTTATGCCGGCTTCCCTGACTTTGATTATCAGCCATATAGCCCGAGCTTGTCTCTTGTCTAGCCAAGCAGAGCCATTTTACATATCTTTCGCAACTTGATTCCCCATTTTTTACCAGGAGGGGACTTTCCCCCGAGTGTCGTTATCCTACACATGTGTCTGTGCATTGACCATAGGTATGTTCCGCTGCTTGGAACTAGTTTGTTTGCACCTTAACACTCGCCTCCTCCTAGTTTGTAACTATAAAGCACTTTTATTCTTTTTTAAGCTTTTCAAAATATTTGAAAAAATCCCAAAAAAAAAATCAAAAAACCAAAAAGCCGGATAGGAAAAGATGTTATCTTTGGCAGCAATCGAGTCATGTCACCTTCGAATAGAGCACTGTATATCACATCCATTGGTTGGGTTAATAGTTTGAATTTAGTAGCTATACTCGTTTCTCTGAGTTTATCTCCACCGATTGGTTAAGCTTTCAGTTCCTATGGAGCCTTTGTCGATGCCTCTTGTGTCGCAGAGATGTCCCAGTTTTGTATATTGAGTTTATGCTACCTACATTCAGTCACCATTTTGATTTATGCTCTTATTCGCAGGAAGTTGAAACCTGATTCGGTCATTCCTTAGTTTTCTTGACTTTGCATGTCAGCCATTCCCGGTATTGATGTTAGAAAACAGGACCACAGAGCAATAACAGATATACAGTTAAATCAATAAACAAGATGCAAAACACATTAAAACATTACAGAGAGACACATATATAACGTGGTTCACCCAAACGATGGGCTATTCCCACAAAGAAATTTTCCAGTCCTTTTATTATAGTCTAGAAAGATGAAGGGATACACCCTACAACAAAACCATTGCACTTCCTCTTCACGCTCTCACAGTCTCTCTTCCAATACAATAAAATACCATCCACAGTTGATTTACAATGCTTTCTTTTATAGGGGAAATACAATGGGAAAATTCTAGGGTTAAACCAATACCATGGGTCTGCAATACTGTTGGCCAACACACATCCCAAAATTTTTTTTCAGGGGCACTGCCCCCGAACCCCCTTTTTTAGGGCACTGCCTCGAACCCCAAGGCAAGGGGAATGAATGTAAAGTACTCCTGGGTTACAATCACAACTGAATAACATCTCTGGATATGGAAGATTAGGCTCCACAACCAAACAATCTCCCACTTGGAGACTAATCACAACAACTCCACCGCTAGTGCACTTGCTGGACTATGTTCTGGACCTTAAACTTGGAAAATTTCTTCTTTTCACCTTCATGCTTTAAGGCCAATAGAAACCGAGCAGGAACTCCATTTATCTCTAGTTAATCCCTTTGTCAACATGTTTGCAGGATTCTGGCTAGTGTGAATCTTTTCCAATTTCAATAGTTCTTCATCTAGAACAGATCTTATGAAGTGGTACTTGAGTTGTATATGTTTAGTCCTCGAATGAAAGGCTGAGTTCTTTGCAAGATGAATCGCACTCTGGCTGTCACTGTATAGCCTACTATTCTCCTATTTATTACCCAATTCTTCCATGAACCTCTGCAACCAAACCATCTCCTTACTAGCCTCTGTACCAGCAACATACTCTGCTTCCGTTGTTGAAAGTGCAACAACCTGTTATAGTTTTGAAATCCAACTTACTGCTGTTCCACCTATAGTGAACACATACCCTGTGGTGCTCCTCCCGCTGTCTTTATCACCATCCATATCTACATCAACATATCCCTATAGAACAATGTCTAAACCTCCAAAACATAATGTATGAGAAGTGGTACCTCTCAAATACCTGAGGATCCACTGTACTACTTTCCAATGCTCTTTACCTGCTCATATACCTACTCACAACTCCCACTGCATGTGCAATATCTGGTCTTGTGCACACCATGGCATACATCAAGCTCCTAACTACTGATGAATAGGGAATCTTGGAGATGTAATCTATCTCTTCCTATGTCTCTGGACACATATGCTTTCTTAGTTTGAAATGGCTTGCCAAAGCTGTGCTAACTGGTTTTGAATTCTGCATTCTAAACCTCTGCAACACCTTTTCTATGTATTCACCTTGAGACAATTTCAATTTGTGATTTTTCCTGTCTCTTGTTATTCTCATACCAAGGATTTGCTTTACAGCACCCAAATCCTTCATCGCAAATGATTTAGCTAGTTTTCTTTTGAGCACATTTATATCCTGCATGTTAGACCCTGCAACAAGCATGTCATCCACATACAATAACAAGATAATATATCTTCCGTTATCTATCCTCTTGAAATAAACACAGTGGTCAGAATGACATCTATCATAACCTTGTTCTGTCATAAACTTATCAAATTTTAAATACCACTGCCTTGGAGCTTGCTTCAGGCCATACAATCTCTTCTTCAACCTGCAAACCAGATTCTCCTTCCCTTTGACCTCATACCCTTGTGGCGGCTGCATATAAATCTCTTCCTCCAAATCCCCATGGAGAAAGGCTGTTTTTACATCTAATTATTCAAGATGCAAATCTTCTACCACCACTAGACATAAAATAGTTCTAATTGAAGTCATTTTCACAACAGGAGAAAGTATTTCATCAAAGTCTATACCTTTCTTTTTTGCAAACCCCTTTACAACAAGTCTAGCCTTGTACCTCTTCTTTCCTCCATCTTATTCCTTCAACCTGCAAACCCATTTATTCTGCAATACCCTTTTTTTTGCAGGAAACTTAACAAGATCCCAAGTCTTCTTACCAATGAGTCCATCTCCTTATCCATGCCTTGCTCCCACTTATTTCTAGTTTCTACTTGCATTGCTTCTTCAAAACATTCTGGTTCACCAGAATCAGTCATCAATAAATAATACAGTGAAGGAGAGAATCGTTCAGGGGGTCTACTTAACTTGGTATACTTTCTTACAGTTACAGGAGTTTCAGGTACCTGATGCTGCTCTTGATTTTATGGTACTTTTGGAACTTCATTTTCTTTGATTTCATCAAGCACTATGTACTCTCTATTTTCCTTTTCTTCTTTCTTTCCCTGCAACTAATATTTGTACATGACCTTTTCATTTAATACTACATCTCTACTCCTAATGATTTTGTGATTTTTAAGATCCCATAAGTGATAACCAAAATCATCAACCCCGTATCCAATAAAGTTACATTTCTTGGATTTATCCTCAAGCTTTGTTCTATCATATTTATCAATATGGACAAATGCTTCACAACCAAAAGGTCTCATAAATGTGTATTTTACTTGTTTACCTGTCCATGCCTCCTCTGGAATGCTATCATCCAAAGCACTTGAAGGCCCTCTGTTTATAAAATAAATAGCAGTGTTTACAGCATCAGCCCAAAACTATAAGGGGAACCCTGCATGCAATCTCATACACCTTGGACGCTCCATGATTGTTCTGTTCATCCTTTCTGACACACCATTTTCTTGGGGTGTTCGAGGGATTGTATTCTCTCTGCGAATCCCATTGTGTGAATAGTAACTGTCAAACTCCTTGCTGCAGTACTCGCCTCCATTATCAGATCTGAGACATTTCAACCTTTTTCCTGTCTCATTCTCAGCCAAAGATTTCCACTTCTTAAAAGTATCAAACACATCATATTTCTGTCTAATGCAATAAACCCAAGTTTTTCTAGTTGCATCATTAATAAAAGTAACATAATAACGAGAGCCACCAAGATATTGTACCTGAGTTGGTCCCCATACATCTGTATGGCCAAGCTCTAACTTCTCACTCTTCTTTTGTTTCCCAACCCTGAGAAATCTAACTCTCTTCTATTTGCCATAAACACAGTTCTCACAAAATTCCAAACTTACCTGCTTTAGAACTGGAAGCAGTTTCCTTGAGTGGAGAATTTGCATCCCCTTCTCACTCACGTGGCCAAGCCTATGATGCCACAATGCTGCACCTGTTTCTGTGGAAGCTACAGAAATAGAATAATCAATATTATGAGGCCATAAATATAATGTACCTATCCTATCTCCTTTTGCAATTACCATTGATCCTTTAATGACCTTCCACCATGTTTCTCCAAACATAGACAAACAACCACCATCTCCCAACTGCCATGTTGAGATAAGATTTCTTTTCATAGCAGGAATGTGCCTTACATCCTTTAGCAACCAGTCATTTCCATTATTTAGCTTAATCTGTACCTTACCCTTTCCAACAATTTTACATGGTTCATCATCCCCCAATAACACATGCCCAAAATCACCTTGAACATAATCATTAAAGAATTTCCTATGGGGTGTAGCATGACATGAAGCCCCTGAATCTACTACCTAGTAATCACTAGTATTATCTAATGCAAGAATCAAAGCATCTTGTAACACATCACCTGCTACATTAGCTTCCTGGGTAGTCTCTTGCTGCCTCTCACCTTTCTTCTTTGGTGCTCTAAAGTATTTCTTTAGGTGTTCTTTCTTACCATAGTTCCAGCACTCTATTTTTCCGAATCTAGACTTGGATCTTCCCTTTTTAGACTTGCCATGATTTCCTGGGCTCCTTCCTCTCTCGTTTTGCCTCCCTCTCCTCTCCATGGTCAACACATTACCAGATGTCTCACCTATGCTTTTTCTTCGCATTTCCTCGCTAAGAATAGCACCAACAACATCATCAAACTTAAGAGTGTTTGAACTAGGGACAGAGTTACTTACAGCCATGACCAAGCTATTCCAGCTTTGTGGCAATGAGCACAAGATTAGAAGAGCCCTAACCTCATCATCAAAGTTCACTTTTACAGAACTTAATTGGCTGGTAAGTGTATTAAACTCATTTAAATGGTCAGCAACAGATCCACCTTCTGACATCTTCATATTAAACAAACGCTTCATTAAAAATACCTTGTTACAAGCCGAGGGTTTTTCATAGAGCTTAATCAATGCGCTCATCACACCCTCTGTTGTTTTTTCTTTCGAAATATTGAAGGCCATCGACGAAGCCAGGCACAACCGTATTGTTCCTAGTGCCTTTCTGTCAAGAACCTCCCATTCTTCATCCTTCATAGCCGTCGACTATTTTTATTTTTCGCCCAACAGTAGGTATAGATCCTTCTGGTACAGATAGTCCTCCATTTTCATCTTCCATAACTGATAGTTTTGGCCATTAAATTTCTCAACCCTAAAATTTCCTTCTTTCACCATTGCTCCCATTCAAACTAGGAACCCTTCTTTCCTGCAAGTTTACCAACCAAATAGACCTTTTGGCTCTAATACCAATTGTTAGAAAATAGGACCGCAGAGAAATAACATATATACAGTTAAATCAATAAAAAAGATGCAAAACAAATTAAAAGATTACAGAGAGACACAGATATAACATGGCTCACCGAAACGATGGGCTACGTCCACAAAGAAATTTGCCAGTCCTTTTATTATAGTCTAGAAAGATGAAGGGATACACCCTACAACAAAAATACTGCCCTTCCTCGTCACACTCTCAAATTCTCTCTTCCAATACAATACAATACCATCCACAGTCGATTTACAATGCTTTCTTTTATAGTGGAAATACAATGGAAAAATTCTAGGGTTAACCCAATACCATGGGTTCGCAATACTGTTGGCCAACACACATCCCAAATTTTTTTTTTGGGGGGCTTCTCCCTCGAACCCCCATTTTCTTGGGGGCACTACCACAAACCCCAAGGCAGGGGGAACGAGTGTACAGTACTCATGAGTTACAATCAGAACTAAATAATATCTCTGTATTTTGAATATTAGGCTCCACAACCAAAAAACTGATATCAGTTCGTGCACATTATGATCGGGTCCTTCCACATTATATAGATTTTTGAAGTACCTCATGTTGGATGATGGGGGATGCCTTAATGCCCTACTTCTAGCGGATTTCATCCCATCGAATTCATATCATTTATTCTGGGATAGGAATCTAGAGTCATTTTGAGTGCCTTGAGACTTGCAATCATCAATGGCATGTACTCTCGCCATCGATAGTTTTTGGGAATACATCAATGTCCCCTAATCGATGGATTCTTTCAAGTGTTCGACCTCAACACATTTATTCACACTCATTAGTTTGCAGTCTAATACCTTGATTCCCATTTTCATTATTGGTGGGTGATCTTGCATCTGCTAATGGTATACATCAATGATCGGTAATCAGATAATGGACTACTATGTTCAACCTCGAAACCTCTATTCACATAGTAGGACATGTACTTGCAACAATTTATGTAGAAGACCTTCCATATTGGTGGCATTTCATATATGCTACCTCCTTGATCATGCCAGTGTTCATAAGATTTCAAATCTCGTGACTTGATTCCAGTGTATGTCAGATATCTTTAGCTTTCATGGAGATCATGATCCTTTGTATATCTTCACCATGGAGATTCTGATCTATCTATATTGTACGTGGCGATGACCACACATGTCATATTTTTTATCATGCCTATTCATGGCCATTGTACTCTTATATATCTGAGACTGCTATATGTACTTGCAGTTATGAGCAGAGTTTGATTATTGTATTATACTATTGGATGTCTGGTTCTTCATCACTCCACTTATGGGATGAATTTATAATGTATTTTGGCCATCGTATCACCCCTCTGACCTCATACATTAGGGGGCATCTGTTACAACTGATTTTACCACACATGGTAGATCACATATTTATGGCCTTCCCTGTCCCTCTGCAGACTCTTTGGACCCAATGGATCATTTTTGTAACTTTGATGTTTCCCAGATCATCCCTAAAAACATGCATTATTTTCCATACACGACTTTTAAACCTATTCTTGCATATATACGTGGATATCACAATCAAACCCACGTACATCAGGATGTGTGCAAAAGGCCAAATAGTTTTGGAGTTTTCCTTTATGTGGATCCGAGTCACTTGTCGATTGGCCTTCCATATGCCTTGAGATCACTCAGATTCGACCTTCCATTACCCCATTGAGACACTATATAAGGAACCCTTTGGATACATTGAAGTGAGGAGGAATTGAAGAGCAAGAAAACTATAGTCCATTGTTGCCGGAGCTTATACTTGAGTCTGCATCCCTTTGTCCCTTGGATCACTTTGTGTTCTTCCCAAGATTTCCTTTGATTGTGAGCTTTCTATTGAGAGATGTAGGATTGAAGTGGTGGAGGACTCAATTTCTCTGGTTCACAGATGTGGCGACAAATGTTGTCATTCTTGTAATCTCTGATTTATATTAATAGAAATATCTTTTCCTGTCTAATAATGTGTATCTAAATGAATATTGAATCCATGGATGCTTTTAAATGCTTATATGTTATTGATTATATATGCTAGAGGAGGTATAACATAATTATATAGCATGCTTGTCTTGTTTGCTAATTGTTGAGAGAGAAAATTGCTAACATAAGCAAGATTGGAAAAGCTCAACGGGGATCTACACCAACCATCCGGAATAAGGTATGTTTCAAGATCCTTTAGTGTCAAATGTTTTATTTCTCTTGCATATGGGAAGGGATTGCTTTCTGTGGTTACTCTGTCTGTTGTGGTACCTCAAGCCATAGGAAATTTTATCCGTAACAAAATTGGCGACCATACTGGGGAGTTCCTAGTCATTTCCTTTGGGGGTTTTATCAGAATTCAATGTTCTTGAATTTCTCTGATTTCTCTATTTATGAGTTGGGTTTGGGGGCATATTTTTCTAGTAGTGTCTGATAGGAGTAAATTTTTTCTTAGCTTTTCTATTTACCTTCCTTTTTACCTTTCTCAGGAATATCTTCCTGTATGCGAGTTTGTCTTCACAATCGTGTGTACATGTGGTTTTTCCTGGATTAGCTACGTATATACGCAGAATTTCTACACACAGTCACGTATGCCATGATTTTGGCCTTTTGGGGGAAGATTAAGTGTTGCTGGGTGAATTTGGATGATTGTTGAGTCTTCTTGGATTCTTTTGGAGTTTGTATACACCTCTATTTTTGACCAGAGACGCTTTTTAGTTTGAATTTTTGAAAATGTTCTTGTCATTTCATTTTCTATTTTTTTGTTTTGGTATTAGTGCATTAGGTCTCTTTTACCTTAGTGCTTTTCTTGGGTTCCATATGATAGTGCTTATAGAGTCTAGGGGTTGTAGAGTCATATTTTTTCTTTACTATCTCATTTTAATTCAAAAAATACAAAAACATTTTCTTTTTGCATCATTATGCATTATTGCATTTTGGATTTTGCATGGTACTTACATTAGGTTTGCTTGGAGAGTATTAGTCAGATTTTCATATAGGAATGATTGCATAGTTATTTGAAGGAAAATTTTCGCACTTGACGTAGTAGCATACCCCATTTTTCATTTGACACAGTGCATTTGCATTGATTGTTAGGTGTGCATTTTACTTCTTGTTGCGTCATAACATCCTTAGTTGCACAACCATTTTTCCTTTTGAGTAATAAGCCAATTAAAATCAAAGCATAATAAAATGAATTACACTCTTTTCTTTTATAGGGTGCACCAACAAGATTAGGTTTAAGGGTCTTGGAATAGTTCATTGTGAGTAAATTCTCCAAGACCACTAAATGAAACATTTATGTGTCTGTCTAGGCAAGAGTGTGAAATTCCTTTATATAATTAGTGTTTCTCAGGGTCCTCCTCTTACAAGGGAGTTAAGCACGAGGTAGTGTGAGTAGTTATTGATTAGGATGACCCTTAGTTATAACTAAGTAGCACTGGAGATATTTCTAGGATTGTATTTGTATCTCGAAGCTCTTTTGAGAGTTTCAATATTTGCTACCCTACCCATACGGTCAATCTTTCCTGCGACTGTCCGCCTGTGCATTGATTATATTGAGGTGACCTTAGTTTCCTTACCTAGGTTATCAAGGGGGTACTTTGCAGAGGTTATTCTGCACATGTTGGAGCCACGTAGGGGTTGGATAGCATAGTCGCTATATGCATTGAATCTAAGGGCCACTATAATTGGTTACAAACCTCTGCTTGTTGTGTATGGGAGTCTCAAGCCTCTCCTAGGTGAGACATACCTAGTTCATTCGGGAGTTCACATATCCTACCCTTCTTTACTTGTGATTTAGCTTTACATTTCATAGGTGTATGCTCTATGGATGCTAGTTTGCCTAGGGTTTGCATAATTAGATCGATTCTTTTTCATTTTTTGAGTCATTGTTGATTCGCGCACGACACTTTTCCATTCTCGTCATTTAGTAGGACTTCCTCCTTCTACATCTCCTCCTCCTTTGGGAGAGAGAAACAGACAGTCTAGGCAGACCACTTCTCACTTTGATTCACACAAATTGGGATATCACGAGGATGAGATTCCTGAGATGTATTCTCCACCTCATGAGGTTGGGGATGCAATTTATACTCGTCTTTATGATCCTTCACCAGAAATACCTTCACATTCTGGTTATGATCCCTCATTCACAGGTTTTCGGTATTGGTTACCGGGCGATGAGACTCATTATGAACCCACAAGCACTAGTCATGTTTGTTATGGCATGTCTGATATCCCCGCACCCGATCTGGCACATCATGTTGAGTAAAAAATTGAACATAGCACTACACCTGGGGGCACTCCTATTCCTTTGCATGTGGAGATATTTGGGAGCACTAGTCACATTGCACCTTCCATCCCAGTGGTCGAAGCTACCTCACATGTCCATCCTAGACCTAGTGTTAGTAGTCATATATGGCTACCAAAACAGAGATGAGTGACCATAGGGAACACCACTTACATCCCTTCACATGTCCCTTCATCCTCGAACCCTACTCCTTTGAATGCATTTTTGACAACCCTTCTTCCCCTCATTCATGTGGTCCTTCCAGTCGGAATCTCTCTACTAGCCATGTTCGTACTGCGACTACTTGCACAGTGGTATCTCAGAGTCAAGTACCTCCCGTGTCGTCAGGAGGTCATAATCCTATTTTTGTATAGTCTAATGGTCCATTGCAAGGAGTTCCCCATATCCCTAACTATGGAGCTTCTCATGGGACATCCCATGGGACACCTTATGGAGCTTCTCATGGACAATGTTATGGATAGTTTTATGGACCACATTATGGAAAGAACTATCAACCCTATGGGTATGGGTATCAAAAACCTACTTACTCTTCCAGTGATGGCTTTGTAGCACCGCATAGTCAAGGTACACCACATCATAATGCTTCCATGCAGCCCTACGCGGGTTAAATGGGAGGAGGATATTATGGCGAAGGCCATGGTATTTATAGAAATCAGCCTTACATGAATCAGAACTATCAGGGAGCGTGGCATAGACTAGTTCAACCTAGGATCCTTTTCCTCGCAACATTGAATTTACCTAACTTATTGAGACTTATGAATGATCCGGTATCTCATGACCCGGCTTGGTCGGCCGTCCCTAACAAGCTTCCTTCGGATATTCCCAAGTTTGAGGGAAAAGCTCGAGAAGATCCTAGTGAGCATGTTACTACTTTTCACCTTTGGTGCTCTTCCAATTCCTTACATGATGATTCAATCCATTTAAGGCTATTTCAATGCACCCTCATCATGCCTGTAGTGAAATAGTATATAGAGTTACCAAGGGGGGATTTTTTGTTATTCGATGATCTTGCCATGACTTTCCTTAATCACTTTCAGCTACACGTGCGTTACGACGTTGGTACAAAACTCTTGTTGACATTTCAGGAAGACAAAGCCACACATATCTCAGATCATATTCAAGAGTGGAATGGACGAACGCAGTTGATTAAATCCTTTATACCACCGGAATTTCTCCTTGCGTGGTTTCTCAAGTCATGGTTCCTTGCATATAAGTTGTAATGATAACATGCTGTGATGTTGCATGGAATGTTTTTATTGTGTAAGAATCTCTAAACTTGTTTGTTTTATATGTTGTTTTAATGGATGTTGTAGTACTATATAAATTTATGATTTTGGATAGATCTCTTAACTGCTCTTTTTGGAAATATATTTCAACCAACAGTATAGTTGAGACTGATGGATCTATATCAGCTTGTTTTTGGTTAGCAAAAAATGATGTATTTTATTTTTGAAATTATGCTTTAGCTACAATAAGAAAACTTACATGCTTATGATCCTTACCGCCCATGACTCAGGAATCATAGGTTTGAATATTTTGAATGATTAACATTGAAGAGCATTTTGTATATCCACTAGAAAGACTGTACATGGTGTACAACAAGAGTGAAGAAAATTTGTAATATTATTTCTTGTATTATAATTTGTTTCTTGTTACTTGACATGAAAAGTACATACAAGATGTCTTCAAAAGACAAGAGAATTTCATACAAGATTTCTTGTTTCTTTGAATAATATTTGTGGAAAGATGCAGCTTATTTTGCATGCTCATGATCCTTACTGCCCATGGCTTAGGTTTGACTAACATTGAAGAGAATTTTCTCTTATGTACCCACTAGAAAGATTGTTCATGGGGTACAATGAGATTGAAGAATATTTTTAATATTACTGCTTGTATTGTTTTTTGTTACTTGACAAAAGCCAAGAAAAATACAAACAACCTTTCTTCTTCCCTTCCAATTTTTTGGAAAGCATGCATCTTGTAATACACAAAAAAATACTAACATCACAGTGTTCTTATTGGATAGTTGCATGGCTCGATGCATATTGAGATGACATCTTGTCCCAAAATTAGCGAATAGTACCAATATTTCTTCCTTAGCACCGATCTCTAGCAAGTAAATATATTTCCTGCACAACCTCATTCTAACTGAACATTGTCTAGCTAACTTAGTTTTAAAAGCATGCATTTAACCAGAGCACATGTTTCCCTGGATGATTGTACTCTATGCCCTCAAAAGACATCCTGCATTGTTAGTCCTTATTTATGAAGTCTAGTTTTGACTTCTATTCTTTGGTTATTTATCATCCCACCCTAAAATTGCTTAAGTGACATTCGTGCTTTCCATATAGCCTGACAGTCCATGCATTTTCATATGCATTTAGATTATATTCTGGAAATAGCTTCTTGATCCTTCAAGATTGTAAGAAGTGAGTCATATAGGAAGTGGCCTTTTGACTCTTTGACCTACTTCTGGCTCAGGAAGGGGAATTCACTTGATTAGACCTGGGCCCACTTTTGTTGCAATTAGATACCTCAAACCTTTTTCCCATGACATAGAAGCCAAGGATTGATGGAAAATTGGCTGATTGATTTGGTCATCTTGTAACTTGATCACATCCTCATTTTCATCTAGTGATGGAAAGGAAGGCCAAAGTGGCCAGAGAAAGAAGGGGCTAAATCCCAATGATATAGCATGGCTAGGATAAAGGTCCACTTATTCCATCATAAGATTTTTCAAAGTCAATTTTGATGAACAAGGAATCGCATCCCAGACATTTACCCCAGAATAAATTCCCCCCTATAAATCCTATCTAATCGGGTCTAATAATTGTCTGTAAAATATGTTTTAATTCTCAGAGCAAGGGCCTTTGCAATTATTTTTAAAAGATACATTTTTTTGCATGGTGGGCCTTCAATTTGAAATCAGTTCCACTTCCAGGTCACCGACCTTGATTATGAATTTAATAACATCGTTGTTTCATATTGCTTCCTTGTATATCTGTAGAGGATTTGGGCCAACCGAGTTCCAAGTAGTATTCCAAAGCTCAGTGGCAAGCCATCTAACCTGAGATTTGTCATTTTCCATCTATGAAAGTGTTGTGTATAGCTTGTCTAAGTTAACAGCTGGTTGAGAAGTCTTTTCTGGGATTCATTCAACTTTTGTAGAACTTTATCCACTCAAGTTTGCATGGCTACCCTACTTTTCTCACTCCATTCATTGAGAGATTGCCATCCCATAACTCATCTTCAATATCAACCTGCAGGTTATTTCTCCATTCATTTATATGTGTCTTAAGCACTGGTATCTTTTTCAATGGATTCCTAGAAGGCCATGCCTTTAAGAAGTCTTCTGTTGGCTTGTCTTCTGGCCACTTGGAATAAGTTTATTCAATCACATATTCATGTGTTTTCCCATGGTGGAATCTCATCACTTTTCAATAAATCAATCCAGAGGTTTGGAATTTGGAGAGAAGATTCTGCACAAATGGTGCAACCTTTGCTGGGATGATTTGCATCACCTTCTCTTTCACTTCTTTCTTGCATACTATTGTATGCTGGAGACATAATGATCCTATGAAAATGGTTATGACAGATTTATGTTATACAGGCTTTATTTTTGGCTAGTCCCTCTTGCCTATATTTGAGATCTAATATCCTCTTAGTGAAATTATTTTTCTTCAAGTACTGGAAGTAGAATTTAGTGGTGTCTTTTCCATCCATTTTTGGTCAAATATTAGTCCCTTTATCTTGATATTCTTAAAAAATAGAATTTCCTCTCTAACTCTCTAGTCTTCTGTTGTTTTCCAAGACTGAAAAGGTTTTTTGCTCCATCTCTTGGGTGGTCAATTGAAGTTGTTTCCTAGGCTTGCTTTTATTGTTATACTTAGTTCCAGGGATCATTATATCCCATTCTCTTAGAAATTTAGTTGTTGTTAGAATAATAGACATTGTATCTAATGTGAGTCACCTATTTGTGAGGGGCCTTAGGGCACCAAATTCTTTATTCTCTTGATTGCTTGAATAGACTTATATGACTCTGAAAGAGAAATGTAGAGTCTACATGTAGTTTGTACTATGTGGAAGGAACTTGGATCCATCAGTATCCCTTTTTTAATGCCATTATAAAGGGGTTGACCACATATTATTACTGAACTTTTAATCTGACCAAGCAAGCAGATTTGCTGGAAAAGTAACCTATCACAAGTTGGAATAAAATCTATATCCAATCTAACATAGATTGTAGCATGGATCCTCTCATTGCCTTTTTGTCATTTTTATCAAGTGTATCACCCATTTGCTGCTAGATGTTATTGTCTCCAAATGACATTTGATAGTCTATTGCCAATTTGCAGTGGTTCCAAAATTCCTTGTTTGATGCACTCACTATGGTCATTTGTTCTCAAAATCTCTCTTCACACCTTTCCATTATTACTAAAATCCCCACAATAATATACTTTGTGGTAGAAAGTATCAGAGTTGCATTCTATGTCAAAATCCCAAAATTTTCAAAAAAATTTAAAATTTTGAAAACACAGATAATATTTAATCAATGCAGTCAGCTAATTGTTTTAATTAGTTATATGTTAATGATTTCATAATCTGAATTATCTACTTGATGATTTTTATCTTATAGAATAATTCTTTTTCAGTTTAATGACTTATTTTTCTTTGTGACAACAAGGTGGAACTGTCTTGGTATTCTGGGGCTTACTTAGCTTTTGAGCTAACACAGAAAGTTTACCTGCTCTTACAGATTTACAGGTAAGAAAGATCCGATGCTGCTTGTCAATATTCATAAAGCATACAGATATATGTTTGTTGCAAAAATAATAGCTCAGTAAAAGAATATAAATGTTGTGTCAATTTCAAAATATTTTATGAGGTAAAAATCATTAGATCGTTATTCTTCTTAAAGGCGCCATAGAAAAGAGATTTTGTCCTAACGATATTGGTGACAGTTGCTTTCTCTCTCTAAATTGTAATTTATAGTTTCCATTGAAAACCAACCTCTTTGATGTTTATCAATGTTTCCCAAGTCGTCGTGTGTAAATGCCTTAAATCTTCCTTTATATGCAGACTAAAGATGGCAGGGTTTTTACGTTAAGAGTTTATCTTAATATTGTGAACAAAAACAATTTATGTCATGATAGATTTTGGTCACTCCTTGAGATATGAAAGTAATGCGCAAACGATAATGAGTTCTTTTATACTTTTATTCTATTTTCTAAAACTTTGAGGTTTTAAAGGAATTATATCCCCATTACATACTGCTATCAACTAGACTAAGTTAGTGTTGATGAACTAAGTTCCTCTACACATAACTTACTTGGAATATATCGTCCAGTTAATGTTATTAAGTCCTCAAAGTTACCTATTGACAAGCCCGACAAATACGATAAGGCTTAACATTTTTGTTTGTAAACTTAATAGTTTATATATATAAATACTCAAAGGTATAATGAGAATAAACTTAGCAAGAAGGATATTTTATCTTACATAGATTTTAAGTGATTCTTATGTTGAATAATAAGTGGCATAACCCTTGTAAGAAGAGTATTACCATTTAATTGATTTTATAAATTTCTTTTATAACATAGTAAAATGAAAAACCTTCGATAGATTTATAATCGTGGGAATGAATGAACATTGTGTTTGTATAAAAGATGGGTCATAGTATTGACTACACCCTTAATAAGTTTAAGACCTAACAATAATACTAATGTTCTGTTTTTTTATACTCCAGCGTGCAATCTAGGTTGACTTCGAGGTATCGAACCTTATAGAAACTTAGAATCACATGTGATTGGAATAATAATTCATTTGTTGATTTCCCACTGAGGCTATATAATTTCACCCATTGCATGCAAATAATCTAGATTGAGTACGTGGACTCATCACAGGAAAGTGTTATGTAGATATAAGGCACTGACGAACCCTAAACTTGTTATTTTCCCCGTTCTTTTTGGCCTCCGGCCGCTCTGCTACTGTGTTGGTTTCCCTCCCTGTCGCTCTGCAACTCCTCGCTGGCAGTCTCCCGGCTTTGCTTCTTTGTCTCCTGCACGCTGTGGGATCACCATGAATGCTCGATAGAGAAGAGTTGTAATCAAAATTGTTTGTTGCTTGGGTTGGGTTAGTTGTTCCTCCGGGGTTTCTCCTTCGCGGTTAGCTCATTTCAAAGTTTAACAGACTGTAAAGTCTCTTCCTTCTTTGGCCCGGTAGTGGGAGTCATGGCTTCACATCTGGAGATTTGTTGGGTCTTAGGGTTTCACCGTAGAGTGGTTTTTGGCTGGAAAAAAAATAGTGTCGGCCCAAGTGTTTTTACTTGCTTGGCATGTTGCTCCTACTCTCGGACACTGTTGGTCATTACTATGTTAGAAATATCCTTCTTTCTTGCAGCAGATGAAGGGTTTATTCCTCTTTACGTTGGTGGCAGCGCTTCTGTTTGTGGGTGGTCACATCACCTCAAAGTTTTAAGGTAAGAACTGATGTTAAAATCTTCATTATATTTATAGTTCTGTTTCAATTCATCATTGCTTATATTAATGCAAGATTTTAACAATATCAGGTTTGATGATACATAGGTGTTGACCTGTCCTTCTGCATGGTTGGTGCAAGGCTGGGACAAGCGCTTGCTTATAGGTAAGCCTTGGATAACCCATGGAAGTTCATCCTTGTTCAGTCCCTTATGGGTCATTTGATGGTTGGTCACCGTGGCCTGCAAAACCCTCATGGTTTTCGTTTACTTGGGTTAACTTGGTTCGTTGTTTCTGTTAAATAAAAACCCTTTCTTTATGCAGGGCTTTCGGCTTAGGCTGTGACTGTAAATTTTGATTTTTGTTCTAGTTATTGTGTATAAAATGTATAAATGAAAGGAGGCCGGTAAATCCTTACTCTGTTAATTTTTTTGAAGTCGAGAGGCATTAGAAGGAGCTTATACTCTTTCGTTTGATACCTCTGTTGTGATTTTGATACATTAGGTTTTTTACCCTAACTCCGTGATATAAAGATGTATTTACTGTTTCTTTTTAAATTATATTTTTATTTACAATATAATACTATAATTTATTTGTTTTACTTATATTGTATAAATGGTTATTTAAGCTCGGTGAATCGAGCATGTCTATGTTCTATAAATTTGATTCCTGCAAATTATTATATTTAAATTTACCCTGTAAATTATTTTAATAATACCTGTTTAGGAGAACTGTATATTGTTTTTATATTATATTGCTTTAATTCACTTTATTCTAATAAAGTTTTAAATATTTTTCTATAATTGTTAACCTTCGTAAAATAAGTAATTTAATGTTCTTAGAGTTGTACTTTTGTAACTGATAGTTAAATCTTTAAAGTACGTAATTTATATTTACTTGATATTTATTATAATGGGATAAGAATGTTATTTTATTTACATACAAATACTATTCCTATAATTATATACATTATCTTTGTACTCAACCTATTTATATGTGTATAATGAGAAGGTATTTTATTGTTGTATTCTTATGCTTTCTATACTAAATAATTTATAAGAAGTCCCTTCTGTATTCTATGTTACCCTATTTATGTTATAATATTAGTATTTATAAAATAAAAGAAATAACAAACTATCTATGTTCTTCCCTCTAAAATATGTTGTAGTGTTTGTTTAAATTTTATAAAGGACAGGTTAGTAACTGTAGATCTTGTTTAAGTTTAGCTAGATAAAAAAAATGAATGAATTATTTACATTACAAGCCATAAATAAAATCTGAAAACAACTAGTTTGTCTTTAGAATTAAAGCAATGGTTTTTCTATCTTTACTCACAGTTTGGTCGCTAATATCACAGTAGCTATTTATTCTGCAATAGGAAGAGAAATAAACTGTAGAGCTGAAAAGCATTTTATTTAACCTAACACTACACATTTTAACTATTTTCTTCTTTTCCTTTTGTTTTAAAATAAATGTAAAGATTACGAAAGTGAATACTATATAGGGAACTGTTTCGTCTACCAAAACATACTACTATTAGTAAAATGATATATCTTCCTTTCCTTTTCTAATGATCTGGCGTTCACAGTCTAGGTCTAACATTACTATATGAAAAAAATAATATTTCTTCTGATAACAAATAAAAGAAAACATTCTAGTAATCGAGCTAACGTCTTATTCTATATTTGCATCATATTTTGTTCATTTAAATACACCTCCTGTGCTAGAGTATGATCTGGATTACTCCAGATGGGGAAAAACACAGGTAGGATTTGTCTCTCATTAAGAATAATTTTATTACTAAACAAGCTAAGGTATTCTATCCTCTAAGTTTTAACATCATAAACTGCAAATGCATCATTCATTCACACACAGATAATAACACAGAAATTAATAAATAGCAGAACCTGTTCTTAAAGCTTGGTCGACAACAGCAATGGGAGGCCATTCCTCCCTACCAACTCCTGGAGAGTGCTCAAACAGCGACTCCTCAGGACCCCCGAGTCTGCTTTGGTCTACCTGGCTGGAACTAGGTGAAGCAATTAATCAAGTACTAGTCTTGAGACTCAATACCAGTCCTGAACTTGTCAATCAAATTCTCTCAGCTAAGAAGCTGTATCAGATCAAGTCACTGCAGTTTATCCTTCAAAACACCTTCCTTACAATTTCCCTTTTTCCCAATGTATTCCTTGATGTGCATTCCACCTGAATGATTCTTCTCCTGGAAATTATCTGAGCAGCCTCAGCTCTCTACATTGGGTACTTTTAAAAGATTGCCTAGGTCTTTTTGGGTTAGTTGTCATTAATTGAGCCACCTGCTTTGATCCCACTTTCTTGGGGGATCATGACCCCAAATGTAGGGAAGTTTCCACCTGCAACATAGGAAGTGTTTGAGGATGCTGCCACTTGTCCTTTTTCTCTCCACCTAGTTCCTTCCACCAGTTTGACCAGTAACACTCTTATTAACAGCTCTCCCAAGCTGTTGTCTCCACTTTTATTTATTAAAAAAAAATATATTAAGAATTACATTCCACATCTTTTGACTCTGCTGAGTCATCAGTTTCAACTTAGCATTAAATTTAACATAATGTCTTACGAATCAATTTAAAACAAATAACATTATTTTACAAAATTGGGGTATGTGACATTCTACCTTCTGGGATGTAGGTGAGTAGAGTGAATAATACCATTTCACAATCTATATTTATATTCGTAATTTGGTAATCTAGTAGTATCTAGCAGTAGTGTCACCCCCTTTACTGAATGATGTGGGGGGCTGGCCAAGATGCTAGTTCATAGATTGAGCCCTGATTGCATTCCTCTTTATTATGATACAAAGGTATTCTTCCTTGCAACTCCCATGCATAAGAGCTGAAGTTGAAAGCCGTTTGACTTTTGACTCTTTCAATAATGATATTTAGTTGGTTGTCTTGAAGGGTTGATTGTATGAGGTTTCTCCCATCTCCTAAATGACCCATCAAATTCCATGACGTCAATATGAAGCTTTGAATCTTGCTGTCTATTTTTACACCTAACTATCATATTTCTTTTAAATTTCGAACATCTACATTCTGATGTGAACGAGTTCATCCATCTGTACTCACTATCTTTCAACTAAATATTGAGTATAGTATTTTATTTCCATACAAGATAGTTGTATGGATTTATTAAAAAATATTATTTCTAAATGTTGAATTCATTTGTGCAGGCACTCAACATGAAGCTTTGAAGCTTGCTGTCTATTTTTAAACCTGACCATCATATTTCTTTTAAATTTCAAACATCTACAATCTGATATGAACTACTTCATCCATTTGTACTAACTATCTGTCAACTTAATATTGAGTATAATATTTTATTTCCATATAATACAGTTGTATGGATTTATTAAAAAATGTTATTTCTAAATGTTGAATTCATTTGTGCAGGCACTTGGTGAAACAACATCCTGGTTCAAAAGGGCCTTGGTAGTGGAACCTGTAAAGGGACACCTCCATCTAAGTGGTTACTCTGCATGTGGCCAGGATGGTGGGGTACAATTACCACGTCAGTATGTTGATGGTAAGAAGATGGGTTTCCTTTGTTGTTTTCTTTCATTCCATGCATGATTTATATTAAATGTAAGGTGATGTTCCTCACTGATTCAATCATAATTCTTAACATAGTAAATTTTTCTTATATCCTCAAAACTTAAATTGATATAAGGGGAAACACATGGAGTTTAAAATAATGTGGGGTGCTTCTCCATTAATTAGAAGTATTATCTGTAATGACTTGTACAACATTCGACACACCTATCTTCTGGATGAATTTATCCAAAAATTAACACATCAATGCCACATGTTTAATATATGGAAATGCATCACTGTATTTAATAAACTATGCCTCCTTGGGACAATTAACCAAGAAAGTTGGAAGGTCTTTCACCTTCTATTCTTATAACTATAAGCCATTATTGTGCACCTTAGTGGTTTCCCATGATTTTTTAAGGTCCTCCAATCTGGTAGTGATTTTGTCCGTTTTCATTGCTCACCTCAACTTGTCATAACTCATATTAGGGCTCTTCTCTTCCTGGTCAATAACATCAGCAACATGAATCACTGTAGGGAAGAATGGCTTGGAAATTCTAAATGGTAAGCTTCTTGATGGGAAATCCTTACTCATAACCCTATCAGTTTCTTCCTTATCCTCTCTTTCAATAATTAATTTGATGGAAGGTTATGCCCCAGCTCCGTTTATGGGAACATAGAAAGATGATTCTCTTGTATAAGGTAAACCTATTTAGGTTGAGTTTTGGTTGTAATAGATTAGGTTGATTAGTTTTTTACTTGAATTCTCTTTCTATATCCCAACTCCCACCTTTTATTTTGCATGCCTTGGTAAATAGCTGAACTAGCTATTTGTATTATATAGTGTAGAATTGACACACAATTATTTGAAATTACAACCAATCCAATTCCTATGGGCAAGGTGATATAGCCTAGCCAAAATAGGTCAGTGGAGTCAAAATAAAGGAGAAAAAGATAATTTATGCACTTGTTGAATAGAAAATGACAAGTGAATGGTGTTGTAAGACAATGAAAAATGCCCTTAATGACCTACTAATGACTATTGGTTCAAGATGGGGTATTAATAGCAGTAAAGAAATGATAGTTCTTTGGCTATTGTAGCAATTTGAAGAAGACAAGGAAGGAATATCTGTATACCTGCAGTATCAGGCCCAAAGGTCAAAAACCATTTTTGTAGATAAATGTTGCATTCTTGGAGGTTGTTGTAGTTTCTTTAATATTATTGAAGATCTCAGTGGGAATCAAAACCATTTTTGTATATTAATGTTGCATTCTAGGAGGTTGTTGTAGTTGTTCTAATATTATTACAGACTCCGTGAGGAGTCAAAACACTCACTGAATCAAGCTTATTGCTGAAATGAGCTAACCATACTCAGTAAACAGTGGGGAGGGTTTCCAAGATTTGACAATTATTCAGCTAGTATAAATGAAGATGGAAATTCCATACAAGAAACTTGATGAGTCCATACTAGAAACTTCCAGAGTCCATACAAATTTTTTTTTGTTTTGGTAAAAAAATGAGCATTTTTTTAGCTTTTTCTATTTGTATCAGTTTCATTTTAGAATTTTTGCTAGTTTTCTTGAATCCAAATGATATTCTTGATCTTCAAATTTGCTGGGTTGATCCTGTGTTCAAATCATGTTATTTTGATTTTTGTTACATGTAAAAAGAATGGTCGGTGAGGCATAGGGTTGATAGACCTAAAAGATTAGGGGAAATTAGCATCAAAATAGATTGTAACAGCCATGTCTCAGAATGCTCCCTAGAAAACTCTTGTTTGGCATCATATTTAGATGGTGATGCATATTGTTGCAGGCATAAAAGGGTGGTTTGGTCTATGTGACACTATCATTGATGCTAAGCCTTTTAGAACTCCCATGTCAGGATCACTCAAGCAGGTGTGCTAGTCTTGGATGCTAGTATTTAAAGAACTTCATTGTGATTTTGATGACCCTAATAGTGTGAAGGACTTAGCATACATTCCCTTTTAGATAGAAACTTTGAATACAAGACATATATATATAGCTCCTTTTTTCTCAGGTTAATTTTTGGCCAAAATAAGCTTTCATACATGGCGGTACTTGAGTGCTGAGATTTTTGGCAACTGGATTCCATGGAGAGTGATTAGCCATGGCCAAAGGCAGATAATACATGCAATAGAAAAATAAGCTCTTTGTAGAATCATACCTCAAACCATCCCATGAAAAAAAAACTTGGATGTGCAAGGTCTCACTTTAAAGGATTGGAAATGGTTCAAAGTAGGACCTTTAACTACAAGAAAAAAGAGATTTACATTAGGACCCACATGAGTTTCTCTTAAACAAAGACTTAATGAAATATGGGTGGCCTGAGGTCATGAACTAAGGTAGGTTTGGAAATTTCAGGGCATTTGTAAAGAAAGTACATACTTTAAAGCTAGAGTTCTGAGATGGTTGTTCCCTGATAGCCATGCTTCATTCTACTGGTTATAATGATAGCATGTGCTCTGTGACAAGACAAGCAATCAAACATCTTCTATGGGGCTGCAAGAATGCCAAACAATCTGAGACTGGTTGTGGCTTTTGGATTTTGGATTGGTCATTAACTTCAATTAGGACTCTCTTTGCTTCAATTGATTCTTAAATTTGTGACCTTATTATTGTTCATACTTATTCTATTTTGTACACCATTTCAATGTTCATACTTATTCTATTTTGTACACCATTTCAATGTTTTCCAAATTGGGGAATCCAACTTCTGAATTGTTCTTTATTCTATTTGGCACTTGATAGTATTCTATTTGGTACACAGAACTTGATAAGTTTTCTGGTGGTGGTAATTGCAGTGAGTTCACTTTACTCTCTATCAAGGAAAAGTTGAAATGAAACACCTCTTGGAACCTCACAGAAAAAACAAAACATGAAACACTATTAAGAGAAATATAAGTATGGTAAAGCAAATACAAGAGACAATGATATTAAACCTATAGAATATAGCCACTGCACCCCAAAGTCATCCTTTGGATTGAAAAAGCTTTGATTATGTTTTGAGAACATGTTTGGATAGGATAATCGAGAATTGGGAAAAAACATTGACATAATTGAGATCGAACATGATAGTATGAGCTCCTTAGGTGGTTGGAGTAGTGCATATTGTTGTATCTTATTGAGATGACTGCATATTTGTCTTGTGTGCACTTGTGTGCAAATGCTGCCAACATTATATTGATGGTCAAAATGCAGTTTGAGTGATACTCAATTTAGCCATGTGATTACCAGTAGATAAATTTTCACTGAGGTTAGTCAAATAAGCTTATTATATTATTATGGGGATTTTCAGCTTTTTATGTTCTTAGGATTTTGGCATATGTTACAGGTATGATGCTGCAAAAGAAGTCAAATTATGATGGGGATTTTCAGCTTTTAATGTTCCTAGCATTTTGGCTTATGTGGTAGGAGTAGTGCATATTGTTGTATCTTAGTGAGATGACTGCATATTGGTCTTGTGTGCACTTGTGTGCAAATGCTTCCAACATTATATTGATGGTTAAAATGCAGTTTGAGTGATACTCAATTTAGCCATGTGATCACCAGTAGATAAATGATCACTGAGGTTAGTCAAATAATCTTATTATATTATGGTGTGGATTTTCAGCTTTTTATGTTCTTAGCATTTTGGCTTCTGAATTGTGCTTTATGTTCTTAGCATTTTGCATAGTTCCCTATCTCAGCTGAGCATTTGAGTATCATCTAGAGATATGATTCTATAGCAATAGTAACCATTGATTGTCTAGGATTTTTGTAGTTTCTCATAACATATACCCCAAGTTAGATGGACTTGTATTCCACCATTCATGATAATGCTACTTGATGTGTGTGAAATTTATGGAGCCTTGTGCTAGTTGTATTTCAATGATTTCTAGTGAATGCACTGTGCAACTGCATAGTTGAAGAGAATTTGATGTTATTCATTGGAGGAGCTAGAAGGGAAAGAGAGGCATGTCGATTAATGATTCATCAATGTGTTACTATAATTAAAAATTCAAGAATGGAAGTTATGTTTCTATTAGCGAGAGAGCGATGCCTTATTGTTCATACTTATTCTATTTTGTACAACATTTCAATGTTTTCCAAATTGGGGAATCCAACTTATGATTTGTTCTTTATTCTATTTGGCACTTGATAGTAGTCTATTTGGTACCCATAACTTGATAGGTTTTCTGGTGGTCGTAATTGCAGTGAGTTCACTTTACTCTCTATCAAGGAAAAGTTGAAATGCAACACCTCTTGGAATCTCGCAGAAACAACAAAACATGAAACAATATTAAGAGAAATATAAGTATGGTAAAGAAAATACAAGAGACAATGAGATTATACCTATAGAATATAGCCATTGCACCCCACAGTGATCCTTTGGATTGACAAAGCTTTGATTATGTTTTGAGAACAAGTTTGGATAGGATAATTGAGAATTGGTAAAAAAAATTGACATAATTGAGATCGAACATGATAGTATGAGCTCCTTAGGTAGTTGGAGTAGTGCATATTGTTGTATCTTAGTGAGATGACTGCATATTGGTCTTGTGTGCACTTGTGTGCAAATGTTGCCAACATTATATTGATGGTCAAAATGCAGTTTGAGTGATACTCAATATAGCCATGTGATCACCAGTAGATAAATTTTCACTGAGGTTAGTCAAATAAGCTTATTATATCATGATGGGGATTTTTATCTTTTTATGTTCTTAGCATTTTGGCTTCTGAATTGTGCTTTATGTTCTTAGCATTGTGCATAGTTCCATGTCTCAGCTGAGCATTCAAGTATCATCTAGAGATATGATTCTATAGCAATAGTAACCATTTATGGTTTAGGATTCTTGTAGTTGCTCATAACATATACCCCAAGTTAGATGGACTTGTATTCCACCATTCATGATAATGATACTTGATGCTTGTGAAATTTATGGAGCCTTGTGCTAGTTGTATTTCAATGATTTCTAGTGAATGCACTGTGCAACTGCATAGTTGAAGAGAATTTGATGTTATTCATCATTGGAGGAGCTAGAAGGGAAAGTGAGGCATGTTTATTAATGTTTCATCAATGTGTTACTATAAGAAAAATTTCAAGAATGGAAGTTCTGTTTCTATTAGCGAGAGAGTGACGCATTATTGTTCATACTTATTCTATTTTGTACACCATTTCAATGTTTTCCAAATTGGGGAATCCAACTTTTGAATTGTGCTTTATTCTATTTTGCACTTGATAATAGTCTATTTGGTGCTCAGAACTTGATAGGTTTTCTAGTGGTGGTAATTGCAGTGGGTTCACTTTACTCTCTATCAAGGAAAAGTTGAAATGCAACACCTCTTGGAATCTCACAGAAACAACAAACGTGAAACAATAATAAGAGAAATATAATTAGTATGGTAAAACAAATACAAGAGACAATGAGATTAAATCTATAGAATATAGCCATTGCACCCCACAGTCATCCTTTGGATTGACAAAGCTTTGGTTATGTTTTGAGAACATGTTTGGATAGGATAATTGAGAATTGGGAAAAAAATGACATAATTGAGATCAAGCATGATAGTATGAGCTCCTTGGGTGGTTGGAGTAGTGCATATTGTTGTATCTTAGTGATATGACTGCATATTGGTCTTGTGTGCACTTGTGCGCAAATGATTCCAAAATTATATTGATGGTCAAAATGCAGTTTGAGTGATACTCAATTTAGCCATGTGATCGCCAGTAGATAAATGTTCATTGAGGTTAGTCAAATAAGCTTATTATATTATGAAGGGGATTTTCAGTTTTTTATGTTCTTAGCATTTTGTCTTATGTTACAAGTATGATGTTGCAAAAGAAGTAAAATTCAGAACTATGTCAAATGATTCTGACATTGCTACCCCATCTACATATATGAAGCAACTTATAGCAGCTGCACAAGCTAAGCGAGAACAAGCACGTTCTGTAGCTCTGCTACATTCTGTTTCAATTGAAGAAACTGAGAATTCTATTACATTTATTTCCAGTCCTTCACCAATCTGAGAGACTAGTTTAGATCACAGTTCACCACTCAAAATTCACTTAGATGGTGAGGCAACTGAAGATACAAAGGATTCCATTGCCCATACAGAATCAAGAAGTCCCAGAGTTAATGTGCAGCAGTGGGGTCTACCAAATACGATGGATCTGGATTCAATTGAAGAAGGTAAAAAATCAGTTGGAGAGACACTTAGTGGGGATACAGAAGCAACAATTGTGAGGGACACTTTTGAAGTAATGCTAGAGACACTATCAAGGACAAAGGAAAGTATTGGTAGATCATCGCGTCATGCTATTGACTGTGCAAAATATAGCGTTGCTGGTGAGGTAAGCTTGATATCTGTTATTTTCCAGTATGGTAAACAAGTAGCTCATTTTATTTTGGATTACTATGGTTTTTTTAGTTTTGGAGAAGGTAAAAAATCAGTTGGAGAGACACTTAGTGGGGATACAGAAGCAACAATTGTGAGGGACACTTTTGAAGTAATGCTAGAGACACTATCAAGGACAAAGGAAAGTATTTCTAGATCATCGCGTCATGCTATTGACTGTGCAAAATATAGCCTTGCTGGTGAGGTAAGCTTGATATCTGTTATTTTCCAGTATGGTAAACAAGTAGCTCATTTTATTTTGGATTACTGTGGTTTTTTTATTTTTGGAAAATTAATGATGAAAACTGTCAAGGATTAGAGTGAAGAATGAATATATTGCATGTGGATAATTTCTGCATTCATAGTGACTTATGAGAAATCCCATACATTGGGTATTTTTCCCTGCATTAACTTATTTTTCAATGTCTTTTTAGTTAGAACTTGAAACCTCTTACATATGGATGTGGATACTATATCAAAATACCAAACTGGTGTCTTCAGCAAGATGCACAATATCCCCTTCCATTCTCTACTACCCAATGGTCTCTTGTTGGCCATGGGATTTATGTATCCTCCCTAGAATTGATTGTCTTGGATTGACTGAGCACAACAAAATATAGAAAGGCTACAAGTTTACACTCACATTAATATCTATAATGTGTTTTTTCTGAACCACTCTATAATATTAGGATCTAGGTGGAACTCTGCCACCTATTCTGCATGATGACTTGCATTGATTTAGAGGCCAAAGCAGGATCCCTCTAGATGATAGATCTCATTTGTAACAAAGGTGAAATTGATGACCATGCATGAACAAATTACCAAAAACAAGAAACCTCTTAATTACCTATCTTCCTATTGCATTGGAAAGGCCTAATATTTTATTTCCTACTTGAATTTACCCAAACAATGTATCCATATGCACCATGCCGTAATTGCATTCTAATTGGTTTCTATAGAGCTTCATGGATTGATTAGCGTAGATAATGTTATTGTATCCAGACTTTGATTTGGTATTTTATTTTATGGCATTCTATACCTGTCAATCTGGATTATGAAGATTATTAAGATATGGATCATTAGAATCTCCTATCACACTAAAGGCACACGCTTTGAATTAAAAAAATAAATGTATGTGCCCATCTACAATATTTGAACTTTGATGCAACTAATGTTAAGAGGTTCTTTTATTATGGTGCGCAATGTGGCTAAGAATGTGGACTTAAGAACCCTATTTTGAGCAATCATGCCTTGGCCCTGTAGTGACATATTGGTTAGTGATGAAGGTTCCTTCAATGTAACAGCAATGCATTAGTTTATGTCTCAATTTGGTAGTGAATTCAATTTGTTCGTAATATGAACTTGTTGAAGTGTGTACTAAGATAATGGAAAAGGGCCATACATCAAATATAGACATCCTTGATGTCAGCATGAGGGCCCTTGTATCAATAGAATTTTACAAATTAGATATATATCCAAAATAATTTGTTTCAAGCTCAGAGTTGAGGTGTTTAGGTGTTTAGCCAGAGAATAAGATCATGGAACCATGTACAAAGTTTCTAGGGATTTCCCATGTAGTGATATTGGTTGTTTATGATGCCTCCTCTAATGTTATAGCACTGATTCAGTTGGAGATCAGATCAGTTATGAATTTAGAAGTTTATGATTAAGAACTTGTTGTGGGCAGTAAGATGATCCATTGGTTTTTTATGATTCCTCCTCTAATGTTATAGCACTGATTCAGTTGGAGATCAGATTACTTATGAATTTAGAAGTTTATTTAAGAACTTGTTGTGGGAAGTAATATGATATATTATCATTTTCTGACCATTAGATACTCAAAGTTGTTTATTGATCCTTTTTACAATTATAAAAGACTATGTATGTTAGGTTCCCAAATTCTTAAAGGGTGCTAGCTCAATGGAAGAGCGTTTGCCTTACAAGAAGGAGGTTGGTGGTTCAATTCCTCCATTCCCTATTGATCTTATAATATCGGTTACAAAATACTAAATTAGTAAGCAAAAAATAAGAGATAAGTGACTAAACAAAATGACCAAAATTCGTATATAAAACTACTAAAAATGACTAAATTATTGACCAAAAAATGAGAGATGCAAAACTAGACATTAAAAATGATGCAACACTTGGCACTAATGATGAAGCCAAACATGGTGTTGACATGGTAGAAAAATAAGTTGCGAAACTAGGCATTAAAAAGGATGCACCACGTGGTGCTAATGACGAAGCCAAACATGGCATTGATATGGTAGCAAAATAAGACGTTACTTTGGATGCAAAACATGGTGCTACATAGGAAGCAAAATATGGTGCAACAATAGAAGAAATATTTGGCATCATTTTGGTAGCAAAACACGGTGCAAAAGAGGAAGACAAAATTGGTGCAATTTGGAAGCGAAAATTGGTGCAAATTGGGAAGTGAAAATTGGCACATATTTGGAAGTAAAACATGGTGCAAAATGGGATGCTAAAGTGGTAAAAAAATGGATGCTATATTAAATGCTAATTTGGATGCTAACATGGTGCTATTAAGGATGCAAATTTGGCGCTAACGAGGATGTCATTTAAGAAGCAAAAGAGTACACTCACTAGGAAGCAAAATATGACGTTATTTAGGAAGCAAACCTCGACATTTTTTAGGAAGCAAAGTTGGATGCTATTATGGAAGAAAAAAAATAGACGCTATTTTGGACGTCATAAAGGATCCTATCTAGGAAGCAAAAAAATACATGTTTTGAGGCGCTTTAAGTTTTGTCCATGATGCATCCCATTTAGGGTCTAGTTTGATCACTCAGTGTAAAAAAAAATTACACTAAAAATGGAAGCTAAATGGGACGCTAATTTCAGGATTTGTTGTAGTGGTACATGGTAGAAACCACTTGATTACCATTCATTAATGTAAACCATTAACAAGTGCGAGGGAAATCACCATTGATGTGAATGATTCCCAAGGTATCTCATTATATCCTCCCAAGTGTGAATAAAGGATTTGGAGTTGAACACTTGGTAGAATCTTCTAGTCAGAGGTCATTAATGAAAACCTACTACTGAAACTGAGGAAACCTGCCATTGAGGCATGCAGGCTTCAAGGTACTTGATTTGGTCTCTAAGTCTAATTCCTGGATGAGGTGTTGAAGTTGACAAGAATATACTCGTCAAAGGAGGGCCATGATGTATCCCCCATCATCGACATGAAACGAGGTCGTGGGTGTTTTAGAGAAAACCAAAAAACAGAGTGATATATGAGATTGAGTCAGAGATGACCAACACGGTAGAAGGTAAGCTGATTGCAGACAGTGAAGACCAAATTTATATTGAACATGGGCATGACATGAATTGTAAGTATTGACTTTAACGAGACTAATACCAATCCCCCAATGCAACTGATGGTGGGAGCATTCTTGGACAACTCAAACGACCAAGAAGACTCAAGTAATCAGCAGTTATTGAAGACAAACATATTACCCAAGTTCTGAATGCATATGCATATGAGTTCCATATTCAAGAGTGACTATGTACTTTCGTAAATACAATGAAACACAAACTTTTCCCTTAATTTCCCCATCATGAAGGATGAGTACCTCTTTTCATTTTTACGAGTTCAAAGAGGGTAACAAACAATCGTTGTAGCTCATCAAGTGATGAGTCCATTCTCATATGTTTTATGAACCTAAGAAAGGAGGGGCTCATTCCCAGAAAGGGTCCTTCATTGTTTAATTTTGTGAGTCCAATGAAAGTAAACTCATTTTTCATTTCATATTTAGAGAGTATGAAATGACTAAGAAGACTCCATAATGGAATTTTTTCGTACATTTAGTCCCTGAGGCCTGAAAAAGTATAAACTAATGCCCAGGAGAACTCTTCCAGTCATGATTAACTGCAGTATACCTTTTTTGTAAGTAGTTCCACCTGGTCTGAAAAAGGGGTAAACTATCACCAGGAAGACGACTCTTCGGGTCCTTTTACGAGCGTGAAGAAGACAATTTCACTCAATGATATTTTCACATTTTAAGAGTCCGAAAAGAGATTAAAGAGGACTTTATTAGGGTTATTTTTCCATAATCCCATTTTAATGAGTCTGGAAAACAATAAAAGTAGACTCGATACCTCTTCACTGATTTTTTAACGAGCATGACGAAGGCATAAAAGGCACTCGAAACCTTTTTCATGTTTGAATCCATAGCACGAAAAAAGAGATAAAGTAAGCTCACCACCATCTTAATGTTTTTAATGATCTCGAATATTGGTTAAAAGAATTCTCAAGGTATCTGCTTCATTTTTTAACGAGCTTGACGTAGAATAGGAACTATGCTCAAAGGGTCGTTGCATGGTTTAACGATCTCGAAACTGAAAATAAAGTATGCTCAAAATGATTCCCATTGGTGAGTGATTTCCCAACATGATGTCTAGTGGTTGGAACTTTCCCATAGTATAACTGTTAAGTAGTTTAACTCCAATATAAATAGGTAGGGTACATGCCTCCCAAGCTTCATGTCGTCTGCTTGCTCTTTTCTAACTAAATTTCAGGTTAATTCTAAGAAAAGGCTCACCATAAATAGAGGAAGAAAGAAGATCAAGTGATACAAGTAGATGAAATGAAGGTTCAAATATTGAGTCTTGACACAATGACAGAATTTGTTTCATTTTTTAACTAGCTTGACACGAAAAGGGAACTCTGCATGCTCAAGGTGACCTGCTTCATTTTTATAGAAGCTTGAAATAGAAAATAACTATGCTTGAGGGGACTTGTTTCATTTTTACACAATATTGAAATAGAAAATAACTATGCTTGAGGACATTCATTTCATTTTTTAACAAGCTTGACATAGAATGGGAACTATGCTCTCTAGTATCTGTTTCATTATTTAGTGAGCTTAACATAGAATAGGAACTATGCTCATGAGGATCTGTTTCATTTTTTAATGATCTTAACACATATTGGGAACTATGCTCACATCCATTTGTTTCATTTTTTAATGATCTTGACATAGAATGGGAACTATGCTCACTGACAGTTCTTGGCCAACATGATGTCTAGAGTTTGGTAGGTTTCCTCCTTACATAAGAAGCTAGTGACTTAACTCCAGTATGATGTACATAGACTGGAGACATGTCCCCAAAGCTTCCTCATGAAGTTAAGAAGCTAAGAATTTCAAATGACTGAACTTCTCCATGGTTTCCGGAGTTGAGAGACATGACAGGTGAAGGGGAAGGAACCACAAGAACATACGGGACATTCAGGGAATTCTGATGACTAGGATTCATACGATGATCAAGCTTAACAAAGTAAAGCTGATCAATGGTCACAAAATTCCCATAATGGGGAAAATACATCACTTGAAAGAGTGTGGACACTACAAATTTCATGGTGTAAAAATAATCACGTCAAAGGATTATATTGAAATGTAAGGGACCTTGGACTACCATAAAATTAATGTAGATATTTGTCCCTCCTAAGATGATAGGAAAATGAGGAAGGATCCCTAAAGGCGCAATAGTTCTTTGATTAAAATATAGTATCTGATTGGTGGCTAGCACAAGTTGAGTAGAACCTATGGCTTTTCAAGTAGTTGAAGATAGAATAGTAACATAAGCCCCTTCGTCGACAATAGTGCGCAGTATGATCTTAGTAGTAACTTGCATAGATATATGGAAAGGAACACTCAAATGAAGATAAGATTCTATTAGATTACTGCAGTATAAGGAAATAAACTCATTACTTGGAGAGGGTTATGTTGAAAGAGACAAAATTTCCTCTCGCGTAGAACAATCTGAAATGACTATGAAAAATTCAGTGGGTTTCAGTTTACTCTCAACTAGAAGAGAGGGAGAAGATGAAGAATGTGTCAACACAACTACTTTGATATTAACACTCTCTGACGAAGGTGTGGGGTTGGGTGGATATGACATCGACTCGACCACTTTAACTTCACTCTCCAAAGGAAGAGTGGGATGAACTATCTGTTCTTCACTCTCTAAAGAGAGAGCGGGATTGACCAAGGATGAAACTAGATCGACCACTTGGTCAACCAATGGGAGGTCAAGGGACAACTTACAATAACTTGTTCAAAGTCTTTATTGAGTAATAGTAATATATTCCAACAAATTTGAAGCTCCATCCATGAGATGACAGAGGTAAGTAAGGTGCATGTCCTTACATAGAAAGAAAGGATATCTGACCTTTCCTTTTCGACTCTTAACCATAGAGTCACTAGTTGACAGGATATCAACCGTATGATGAATAGAGGCGGATGAGATGGGGTGTTGGGAAGCCTTAGACCACACTTCAAAAACTTGGGATAGACCATGACAATATTTAAGAAGATGGTCACCTTGCAAAGTGTACAAATTGCAGGTGCATCCCAACTTAGTTTCAACTATCCCCAACACTTTTCTTTTTCCTCTTTATTTCTATTACTATCAATATTTGCAGTTGTGGAAGTGTCCATTTTGGTTACAGGGACCTTGAAGGATCTATCAGAGTAGGTTTTAAATCTATTTGGTAGAAAAATTTCAATTGTAGAAGCTATAAATTTCTATTGTAAAGTCAAATTGAGATGATCTTTTTCTTGTTGGAAACTAGTCTAAGAAGCTAAAATTGAGCTATCACTTCTTTTGTTAGGAAGTAGATTCATAAGGATTTAAAACAAGGGATGCTGTAAGGGATTTCATGAAGCAAAATTCAATTAGGATAAGAGAATCAAAGGATTTTTTTTGCTATTTGGCACAAAATTTCAAATCTAATTGCACACACAAAATTAGCTTCATATTCACACTGAAAACTGAGACATTTAATTCAAGCTCATAAAAAAACCTCTTCTCCAAGATTCTATACATTTAAGTGCATGCAAATGTTTTATCTAGGAAAGGATCAAAGGAACGTAGAAAGAATAAGACATATAGTTGAGCCCCTCTTTGGTCCTCAAACTTTCAAGGACAAAGCTTCTCAATGGGAAAATAATATTGTGAACCTAAGCATACATTTTTTTATTATGAAAATAATTTTATGTACATGAAAACTTTTGAATTTTAAGCAAAAGATAGTTTTTGTAACAATTTTTACTCCTTGATAATTTGTACAAGGAAACTTATCACTCTCTCGCTACATAAAGTAAGGATATTCTCCTTCCATTGCAATAATCATTCAATGAAATATTCTTTAGTTTTTGTAACAATTTTTACTCCTTTATAATTTGTAAAAGGCCACTTATCTCTCTCTCCAGGGGCATTCTCCTTCAATTGCAATCATCATCCAATGAAATATTCTTTATTAGTTTGAGTGCTATTTTAAATATAACTTCCTCTATCTCCTAGTAATTAGAAAAGAATTCTAACTTGGGAATTCCTATTCATGTATCCTTATTTTTTGTTTTGTCTGTGTAGCACTGTTATGTTTATCACAATGATGTGTCAGTTTTTAGGTTTATAGCTTGTGTTTTCTGTGTTTGAATATGTGAGAGTCAATCCATTGTCCATTTTTTTCTCCATGTACTAATATTTTTTTTCAATAGAACCACAAAAAACATATTTCACAAAAAAACAAAGAAACTGGAAGAGAAGCAAGAAAGAAGAATAATGGTCCACATAAGATTGTTGGAATATGGAAATTTAATAACAGACCCTTTCAGATAATCCAATCAATATAGTGTCATCCACATCATCCAAGTTCTAGATCCAGGATAACTTAACATCAAATCAAAACCAAAACATTTTTGATATAGCTGTAGATTGAAATTAGCAAAGCACACAACCATAATCAATTTGATAGGAACCGAATTCAAGGAAAATCCACACAAACCCATTCAATATCAATGCAAGCACACAACCCTAACCAATTTTAATACAAATGCAAATCTAGCACATAGACCCATAGACAGTTCATATAATTATGGAAGTATTGCAACATGATTTCTAGCACTTCGACTGCCAAAACATCCAACACTTATTAAGAGGTGGAAAACCGTGTTACAGTTATGGCATGTGACCTTTCGTGTGAACAATAAGATGTATCTTGGAAAGCAATAACAAACACTTTCATTGAGAGGAATGCAAAATTTTTGAAATTACTTTTGTTATAGCTCTTGCTAGAATGAGATCATGTATGCTTTAATTCTCTTGTAAGGAAAGTGCATCATGGACTTCCTACAAAAACAAGAAAAAAAGAGAATTAATGACCTTGCTTGTAGGATTTTTGGCAAAATGAAACATGCCATCAAGTGAATACTTTTTAAAACATTCCTGAGTAATTGTTAGCGGTTTAGGCAAAGTAAAGTGGCCTTGAGGACGATCCACTTTGCAGGCCTGATGATCATCAATCCTAGCTGATATTTACTACTGTTGTTATTTATATGTACATATGTTATTTACTACTGCTGATATTCCATTTAAGAAAACATTTAGAAAACACATTTCAAGAAACACGCATTAAGTAATATTCCATTTAATTATTGAAGTAGCAAAATAAAGTATATGAAAACTCTAACATGGGCATGGGCACCAAAATTTCAAAAAAAAAAACGTGTTTCATCCTTTTAAAAGTAATATTAAACATAATTATTGAAATATCCAACAGTTCAAGAACCCTCAAGAACCATGCTTCAAGAACACATAAAGAAATATTTGACGATCGATAACTTCACATTGAGTTATCCCAACCATTCGACATCTGAACCATTCACCGCACCTGAAGAGAAGAAAAATTAAAATGAGTATGAAATTGATACAAATGAATGAATTATAATACATAAAATAATAATTTATAAATAATCTATAAGATAGTAGTACAAAAGATAAGATAAATTAGAATGGTTTGAAAAATTCACCCGATTTAAAATTTTAATGAAATCCTCAAAAATTCTGTGGTCGCTTTCTCCTAACTTGTATGTGTCATTGTTGATATTGTATGATAGGTTTTCCATTGCTATAACATATATAAGTTGTATGAATAGATGATCTATATAATCATACTTGTACATGCGTTTATCTTTTATTCTATTGTACCAACAACATTGAAGCTCAACACCTTCAGGCCTAACCAAAAGATAGATGAAATTATGGTAATCAAACACCCTATTACCATTCTTCTTTCTTATTCTTTCAACTCTTACAATGTACCAAGTCCCACAAGAAACATCGTGCTTTTTACTTTGAGATACAACTTTTCTTGTAGTACGTTCATATACAGCTGTAGACTCGCTCTCAAACAACATCGCATAATTTGACCCAATTCCAAAACCAATTACAACACCCTTTTTGGGGACCCTCTCATCTCGCCTGAAGTATAATCCGTTCCTCACTTTAGTCAATTTATATTTTGATAATTTCAGGTTTCCATTCAATTGACTAACCAAACAAGATTTTTACATGTCCTTGCCATCGAGATCCACCACTAGTTGGTAGTTATGTTTACATTTTCATCAACGAAATATAAAATTCCATCCAACTCGTGCCTCCACTCACTTTCCATCATTTACAATTCACTATCATTGATAAAATGAAGATTGGAATTGTGAAAATTAAGGCCAGCAATAGATTAATTTTACTCACAACAATTATCAATTGATCATGCAAAATTGCTAACAAGAGAGACTGAATATGGAGCTGTAACACTAAATTGTATTAACTGAGTGTACAATATCCAACCCTGTAATAACATAGGTTGCTAAATAAATAGAATACATCAAGAAATTTAATGCATGAGGAGGCATCCAAATCTAGCATAAAGCAGGCTTACCAAAAATAAGCAAATCCCCCATAGGTGTAAAAAGCTGATCCCAAATCTGTCATGGAGCTCACGAATTGGAAAAAAGACATAGGCAAGCTAAAGAGTGGTGGAATGGCAGCTTATACATGCTTTTGCATGGAGAAAAGAGAGGAGGATGTGTAGGACAAAAAACAAGTCCACCTCACCTAGTTTAGCTTTTCCTTTTGCCTTAAAACACTGAAAAAGCAGGCAATAAAGCAGAAAAAGCAGAAGGGTGCCTAGGAGGCCAGGAATAAAGAAGAATTGATTCCTTTAGCTCTCCCATGCACTACATGAGTCAAATGTGGCAAGTTTGACCTCTATGGATAGGAAAATAACAACTTGCACAAGGCGGGACACATGAACTAGGCAAATAAGACAAAAATAGATGAATTAATGTCTAAGTGGGTAAAATATGGGTTGATTATTATAACACCCCCCCTTAAGCTAGACTTATGAGTAATATATCAGAAAATTATAGGGCCTAGTAACAAGGCTTATTCACCCTTTACATACTGCAAATCCATTTAAACAAGGAAAGCGGCAAAACCAACTTGGGAAAATCCTCCCTTAAACATGGACTGTAAAACAAAATTGTAGAATCTTGTCTTCACTCATGCTTTCATAGCATGATCAACAATCCCTAGCAGTGATTTGAGATTGCTGAAGGTATTCTCACAAAATGCTTTGGTGAAGATATCAGCTACTTTTTCTGAAGATGAACAAAAGAGTAGGTGAATGGTGCCATCATGCACAAGTTCTCTGATGTAGTGCATATGGATCTCAATGTGTCTGGTTCTCTGCTTCTGAACTAGATCCTTGTAGATTTGAATGGTACTCTGGTTATCACAGTAGATGGTAGTTGAGTACTCAGTTTCGAAGCCACATTCTCCAAGTAAACCCTGCAACCATAAACATTGAGTTGCTGCATTAACAACTCCTCTGTACTCTACTTTTGTAGATGAGAGTGCAATGGCACTCTGTTTCTTGCTTGACCAGCTGATTGGCCCTTCTGCAAGAATGAACACATATCCTAAAGTGGAATTTCTATCTGTGCTATCACCTGCCCAATCACTGTCAGTAAATCCAATCAACTCAAGATCAGATTTTGCTTTATAGAAGATCCCATGTGTCCTTGTTCCCTGAACAAAGTTAAGGATCCTTTTGGTTGCTTTCCAATGGATATCTTGAGGATGATCCATGAATATAGAAGCCACACTTACTGCATAACAAATATCAGGTCTATTATGTGTCAGATACAACAAACAGCCAATCAATTGCCTATACAGTGTATTGTTTACCATCGGTGAAGAATCATCTTCTTCCAGCTTCACTCCTGAAAGGAAAGGAGTTTTACTTGCTTTGCAATCCTTCATTTTGAATTTGTTCATAAATTCCAAGGCATATTTGGACTGGTGTACCTTGATTCCAGCTTTGTTTTGAGAGATCTCAAGCCCCAAAAATTGATTTAAGAGCCCCAAATCTGTCATGGAGAAGGCTTGGTTCATAGCTCCTTTTAAGGAAGCAATCTCAGCCTGTGATATTCCTGTAATGAGGAGGTCATCAAAATATAAAACAATGATAATTAATGAACCATTAACTAACTTCAAATAGACATTTGGATCTGATTTGCACTGAACAAAATTCAGTGATAGCAAGAAGCTATCAATCTTGGCATACCAAGCCCTGGGGGCTTGCTTTAGCCCATACAATGACTTTCTCAACCTGCACACAAGAGAAGGGTTAGTAGCAAAACCTTGAGGCTGCTGCATATATATCTCCTCAGTGATATATCCATTTATAAAGGCACATTTTACATCCATGTGATGTACCTCCCATTGCCTTGAGGCTGCAATGGCTAGAGCTAGCCTGATGGAGTGCATTTTTGCCACTGGGGCAAAGGTCTCATTGTAATCTATGCCATGAACCTATGAGTATCCCTTGGCTATAAATATTGCCTTGTACTTCAGTGGTGAACCATCAACAGCAAATTTGGTTTTATAGACCCACTTACACTGTACTAGTTTTCTCCCTGGGGGAAGATCCACTAGCTCCCATGTGTTGCTCTTCTGGAGTGAGCTGAACTCCTCCTTCATGGCTGTTTTCCATCTTGGATCTCCTGTTGCTTATTCATATGTTTGAGGATCAAAATCCACCATCAAATATCATTTTTCAGAAAACATAGGATCCTTCATGTACATACCATTCTCAAATTGAGATCTAGTCCTTCTTGGGTCATTGGGATCCCCAGCTAGCTCACCTGCTGCATGTAGTGTCTTGGCTGCCCATTTTGGACTTGTGGGGATGTCAGGGTCTGAAATAAACTCATATCCATTAGACAAATCAGAATCAACATGTTCAACAAACTCTTTACTTACTTCTTGAGGTTCAGGTGGTGAAGAGGCTTCACCAACTTCCACTTCTGCAAGGGGTTCTTCTTCAAACTGAACACAACTTTCGATGAAGGCTTTATTTGTGATAAAATTTATCAACTTGTACCATTTTTAATATTTAGAGTATCCAACAAAAAGACACTCTTGGCTTTGGGGCTGCAAAGCCTTCCTCTTCCCTGTCGGGATTCTAGCCCATGCCTTTGAGCCAAAAATCCTGAAATGCGTCACATCTGGATTGTGCCCACTCCATGCTTCGAAGGGAGTCATACCATCAAGATATTTGTGAGGAACCCTATTCTGAATATATGCTGCACAGTTGATAGCTTCGGCCTAGTACTTTGGTGGCAAAGTTTTGGCCTCCATCATGCATGTTGCCATCTCCTTCAGTGATCTGTTCTTCCTCTCAGCAACACCATTTTGCTGTGGTGTGTAAGGGATAGAATGTTGCATCTGAATACCTACATTTTCACAATAGTTAATAAACTCAAACTTGACATACTCACCACCATTTTCAGATCTGAGGGCCTTGAGTTTCCTTCCAGACTGGTTTTCAACCAAATCCTTAAAGACTTTGAATAGGCCAAAAACTTCAGACTTGTGTTTCAGGAAGTGAACCCAGCAATACCTGGAAAAGTCATCAATGAAAGTTAATGCATACTTGGCCTAACTCATGGAAATATGAGGGAATGGACCAGCAACATCACTGTGGATCAGCTCGAGGGGTGCAGAGGTTCTCTCATGACTAGCTCTCTCAAATTTGTGCTCTGGGTGTTTTCCTAGGATACACCCTTGGCGGACTCCTTTGGAAAATTTTATCTTGGGAAACCCTATGACCATCTCTTTTTCACTAAGATAAGAAAGATATTTGTAGTTAAGGTGGCCAAATCTCTCATGCCACAGCTTGCTGGCTTCATTAGCATGAATGAGAAGAGCAGAGGGGTTTGAGTAAGGTAGGAAGTGTGAGAACATGTATACCTTTTGAGCATGATTCGCAACTCCTTTTGCAATGACTCTATCAGTTGAAATCTCTGTGATCTCAACTTCATCGAGGGAGAATATGACCTTCTTAGGAGACCCAGTGTGGGTCATCTGGTACATTGATAGGAGGTTGGAGGCGAGACCAGGCACATACAGCACATTGCTGAACTTACCATGATCAAGATCTATCCTTACTTTGCCTTTAATTTCAGTGAGAGAGTCATCTCCCAGTACAATAGATGGTCCTTTCGACATATCCAGTGAGGAGAAGGCCTCCTTAGTCGAAACCATGTGTCTTGAAGCTCCAGAATCAATGATAAAACTGGGTGAGCTTGATGTGCCAGCAACTAGAGCATGAACTCTCTCTCTGTCATCTGAAATTGATCCTCCTTCTCTCTTCTTTGAGCTTTCTGGAAGGGAGATGCCATTCTTCTCCAGGAGATTGGTCAGCATGTCTATTTGCTTTTTCATACAAGAGCTTTCAGTGTGATTGCCCTTATTGCAGTATGCGCACTTGTTCATTTCACCTTTGTTCTTCTTCTTCTGGTTATTCTTCTTGGGACCTTATAGATCCTCTGGAGACTGTTTCTTGTCTCTCTTTTGCTCAGGTGGATTTTTAGCTTTATTTTTTCTTTTTGAATCCACCCTTGAATCTCCAGAAATCAAAGCTTGATCTTTGGATGGTTTGATGGTGCCCATCATCACCAGCTTGTCCTGTTCTTGTGTGAGAGATTCCATGAAATATGCAAGGCTAGGCATCTTCCAGGTTCGAGCTGTCAATTTTGTGGCATAGAAGGTCGAAACAAACACTGAATAATCAGGGCCCAACTTCAAGAGGATGGCCAGTATGAGATGATCATCTTTCTTTTCAATACCACACTGTTTCAACTGCAAAAATAGTGCTTTGAAATTGGAGAAATATAGCTGCAGGGATTCAAAGCTTGTTGGACTCAGAGAAATCAGCTCATTTTCGATTTGATGTCCCGTCATCTCATCTGTCTTTCCAAAAATATCAGCAATATTCTCCCATACTTCATTCGGTGATGTCAATCCATCGATATGGAAAAGGAGGTCTGTGGAAATACTCAGGCAGAGGAGGGCATAAGCCTCATCCCTCATGTTGTGCCATTTTATCTTCTCTGCGGCTGCATTAGGCTCTGCTTCTATTGACATAGTCACCCTGTAGTGGCCTTTCGCTCTCAACAGTATCTCCATCTCTGCTTTCCATTCAAAGAAATTGAAGGGAGTCAAGATAGTTTTCTATGATTGATCCATAGCTCTAGAAAATCTATCCCGGTTGTCAGTAGAAGGCTCCCAGTCTTTGATGTCGAACCTGCAAAAAATTTTTTGAAGGAGAGAAACAACCTATAATGGATCTGATACCGTGTGAAAATTAAGGCCAGAAATAGATTAATTTTACTCACAACAATTATCAATTGATCATGCAAAATTGCTAACAAGAGAGACTGAATATGGAGCTGTAACACTAAATTGTATTAACTGAGTGTACAATAGCCAACCCTGTAATAACATAGGTTTCTGAATAAATAGAATACATCAATAAATCAAATGCATGAGGAGGCATCCAAATATAGCATAAAGCAGGATTACCAAAAATAAGCAAATCCCCCATAGGTGTAAAAAGTTGATCCCAAATCTGTCATGGAGCTCACGAATTGGAAAAAAGGCATAGGCAAGATAAAGAGTGGTGGAATGGTAGCTCATACATGCTTTTTCATGGAGAAAAGAGAGGAGGATGTGTAGGACAAAAAACAAGTCAACCTCACCTAGTCTAGCTTTTCCTTTTGCCTTAAAACACTGACAAAGCAAGCAATAAAGCAGAAAAAGTAGAAGGGAACCTAGGAGGCCAGGAATAAAGTAGAATTGATTCCTCTATCTCTCCCATGTGCTACATGAGTCAAATGTGGCAAGTTTGACCTCTATGGATAGGCAAATAGCAACTTGCACAAGGTGGGACACATGAATTAGGAAAATAAGACAAAAATAAATGAATTAATGTCTAAGTGGGTAAACTATGGGTTGATTATTCTAACAGGAATATGGATGTGGAATGACCTAATGGAGAATTATCAACTACTTCATCCACAACTTCGAATGTTGGAACATTATGATCCTCTATCCATTGTTTAAACCACCAAGAATCTTTTGTGTGTCTTTTTGGTTGCATATCATGACCTAGTGAAATTCCCTGTGCATCCTCTAATCCTATCTTGAGAGCTTCTACAATTTTATTATCTGTGGACATTGAATCATATTGTGACAAGACATCACCTTCCTCTATTGTTTGTTGATGCAATTTATTCTAGATACTCATTTGTTTCTTATGACATTTATTAAAACGAAGCCCTTGGGGATTCAATTCTTCTTTAGAAAATCTATTAAGGGTTCCAATAACATGAAGTTAGTCAGTGAAATCATATTCCCTCTCTACTCCAACCATGCCACCAACTTTTCTAAGGAAGTTCTCCCATACATTTGACCTAGTCATGTGCAATGCACATGGGAAGTCAGAGTATTGATCACAAAATAATCTCATCAACAAAAATGCAAAGTGGAAAGAAATTTTCACATCTTGATATGCCTCTCTACTAATGAAATTAATGTTGAAATTATTATTTTCTTATTCTCTAACCCAACATAGCCATACCGTGAAGAAATGATGGACTCTTGAATAATTTTGCACTCTTTCCCAAGGAGTCAAACTAGGAGCCAAAAAAATCAATATATTCAACAACGATTGCTAGATAGGTATTTGTACCTGATGTCCTCTCTGTCCTACCACATGCACTTCTCATTTATTTCAAGAACCACTGGACATGCCTTGAAGCAATGCGTTGTGCTGAACCCTAGTTTTAGCAATCAATTCTCACCATATCCTCAATTTTAATATTGTGGTCATCCACTTTAAAATTGTTATAAACCATTCATACATGGTTAAAACTAATCAACTCTTATCCAACAATCAAATCTCATCGACCATTAAACAAAGGATTCACTAGATTTTTTCCATTGTGGATGTAATCTTGGTCATGAAGTCTCGTTACTTCACTAGTACAAAATGAGAAATTAATGACTAAAAAATGACTAAAATCAGGCTATAAATGACTATTTTTGAGTCGAAAACTAATAGTAGCTAATTTCCACTATCTTATAGCTTGACTAACTTAGTCGTATTTCACTTAGTCATTAATAGCTTGACTTATTAGTCATTGATTTAGTCAGTGATAGTCAATGATTTAGTCATTGATAGTCAATAATTTAGTCATTGATTTATTCACGACTTTAGTCACCGATTTAGTCACTGATTGCAACAATTAATGACCAGATATATGACTAAATAAACTACTAGATGATAACATATTAATGACTAAGCTAAATACAACTAAGATACGGGAAATTAGCTACTAATGGTTGTATATATGTGAATTTAGTCATTTTTGTAGTCACAAATTTATGATAGGGAAGAAAGGAATTGAACCACCAATATCCTGCCTATAATTAGGAAGGTGCTATACCATTGAGCTAGCACCCTTTAACAAGTTGTTATTGCTTGACAATGATGATATTCAAACAAATTTTGCATCATTCAAGCATACAAAATAATTGTTATCAAGTTATTAAGTTTGGAATTGGGTCAACACAGTTACAGACTTAAAAATGAAATTTTTTACATACAAAAGCATGTGTTGCACTTCAAACCTTGGGATTGAAAGCTTTGAAGCCAGGGCAGAAGGAGCTAAATGTGTTATTGTACAAACAGTTTTTACAGGATTAGTATGTACTTCAGCAGAATTCTGCTTTGCAATATATCCAACAAACTAAATTAATGAACATACTTGACTCTCTTAACCCAAAAAATATATGAACAACAAAATAAATAAAAAACATAATAGAGAATCTGAGATTTGAATGACTGGAAAGAAAGAAAGAATGATTCAATTATTGGCTACTGGAAGCCAAAAAGTAGTTAATGGGATTGTTAAGCACATCACTATAATCCATCTATATACACACTAAATACTCTAGTGATATAGTTCCTAGCACATTTACACTTGTTTCCTTCTGGAGGAAGGACCTAAGAATCCAAGACCATCTACACTCATCCAACATACTTACATGTGAACTCAATTTTTCTACAATCATTTCAAGAAAGTGAGTATCTGCTAGCCATTGCATAACATCATCAGTATACATATGATCATTTGCTGCAACTAGATGAATTAAAATCTGTATATAAAATGAAGATCATAATTAGACACATATTTTGAACCAAAATTAGAATTCATGCTCAGATAATAAAACAAAGAAGTAAACATTAACATTTGCAATAGAATATGACAACATTGATATTTGTATAAAATTAAATAAACAAGGATATTGCAACAAACTAATGAATAAATGAGTGCAAAATATCACAATAAAAAGATGTATGCTAGATATCAATCTACAAACTGCATAATTATTACTATTACAACTTACCAGTAACTAGTATTTATGATAAACTAATTCCTGAGAGCTATGTACAATTTTCCCTATCTTGCATATCCATTCATGTCCCTATCTGGCTGGGAAGCCGGCTTGTTGACTTGGAAAAGAATTAGGAAATTGTGGGCAATGCATCCAAAAAAGTATAATATTCATTCTTTTCCAATAAAGTCAAGATATAGACTTAAAACATCATCAGAGAATCTCATTTCCATGCATTTAATCTTAGTTTCTGTCAAAGGGTCAATAGTCATAATTGAAGAGCCCAATAAAATTACATTTTGAACAACACATATAGACATATATAATGTTAACACCCTTTACCCTTTCTACTTACCCTAGTACTGGGTCCTCATCGCTAAGCAGTAAAAAAAAGTTCATGGCATTGATCAAAGATTATTCTGGAATTCAAGATTCTTAGTTTCTGTCAAAGGGTCAATAGTCATAATTGAAGAGCCCAATAAAATTACATTTTGAACAACACATATAGACATATATAATGTTAACACCCTTTACCCTTTCTACTTACCCTAGTACTGGGTCCTCATCGCTAAGCAGTAAAAAAAAATTCATGGCATTGATCAAAGATTATTTTGGAATTCAAGATTGAGATTTAAACCATTATGGCATAAATAATAAAAACATACAGTGTACTTCAAATTTAATAGAATTTTCCCTTTCCCTTGGCTCTTAACCATGCTCATTAAACATCTGAGCCTTTACTTAAGTTAGGATCTAGATATTGGCTATACAAGTAGACAGGAAATTAAATATCACAACTTAAATTTGCAGAAGGTTTCAAGTATTCCAAATCCTGATTGCTTCCCCTTCTAACAATTCTTATATCATGTAGGCTCTACATCTATGAACAACTTTATATATGTTTTCTAATAACAATGTCATATATTGCTGTTGGTAGCCCTACTAAGATCGCATAACGTTAGATCCTTTTGGATCTACTTGGGGAACATAAAAAAATTCCCATTATTGGCCCGATTCCCATGATGTTGATGTCAACATAATGACCCTGGAAATGATGAGCGATGACACAACAAATTCAGAGTTATTTTACAAGTTGAAACTAGCTGACCCAAGATATGGATTCGGCAAGCTCTGCTCTGCTTGACTGGAATACCAACTCTGGAAATTGATATGATAACCCTAATTTGGAGGTGTAACTTCTATAGTAGTGAATGGAGGAGTTTTGATTTGTGGAGAACCCACATCACCAAGACCAAACTCAGAAGGATTGAGTTTTCCAACTTCATCCTATGGAGAATTTGCTTTTAAGAGTCAAGGAGCGATGCCTAAGATGAAAGCATGCATTAAATGGAAGGAAACCAACGAGTATTAAGAATATGTCAAGGATATGTTTAGTTATCCACATGTTTGTGATTCCAACCCCAGGGTCCGATTGAAGCCAGTAATCAACATCAGTTTGCCATACCACAAGAGTAAATCAATAGAAATAAGTTACTTGCTTAACAAATTTGTTTGGCTCTAATGCAATGAAAGATGCCCATAAGCAAATGAGATTGACATCTACTAGAACTATCCTCATTATTCCATCGACAAAATATTGAGCACTACCTAGATCTGAACACCGAATGTCATGATCTTGTTTCTCCATCTCAGCTAAAGTTGCAACTTCTTTGATCATAGGAATATAAGGATTTTGTGCAAGGAAAGGTGTAGATGAGGAAGGATCCATTGAAACATTAGTTGTATTCATCTCCTCAAATTGGCTGCATGCCAATTCAATGCAAAGAAAAAAAATCAAAACAGTAACCCTGATTCAAAAATTTACGAAGGAAAATTATTTCCCATCATTCCTCTCTAAACAATAATTAAGCTAATAGGCATAGTTAGACCCTCATCGTTTACTTAATTTACTGGAATTTTACTTTCAAGAACCTGCAAGAAAACACATAAAACAAATGACAAATATTCTTCATGTTATACTAGACATCCTACAAGTGCAACCTGCAAAAGTCCTGAACGATGTGCAAAATAAATACACGTCTATAAGTGGTACAGTAATTTAGTCTAAGAAAGGAAAGAGAAACTTTACCCTATAGAGAAAAATAGTTAGTGTCAAACAAAGAGTTGATTTTAGGCCAAGATAAGGGTGATCCTTTATTTTACTAAACAATTCATTTTAACAAACAATTAGAATTGAATGTAAATAAGGAAACATATCCATAGTGTTTTCCACCCTATAACCATTAAACTTTCTGTATGAAACACTTGAAAATTTTCCTAGATCCATATCTAATGATCCCAATCTTGAACCAGTTGCTCATGAGCATGTGTCTACATGAGGCTTCCCGCCCTTGTTGTCGCTTTGTTGCAGGACCACACCTCGAAGGATATTAAAGTAGACTTGTTTGCTTGTTTGGTCATTCAATTAGTTCTCACCTCATAGAAAGAAAATATAAAACAACTTCAGATAAAAAAAATTGGATTTCGTATATGAAACAGATGAACTATCGGTGTTCATTCTATGCTTTTTTTTATATAGAGATTGCAGAGAAAAATGTTTCTATCATTACTTCTCCTATTTCTCTCTTCCCAGAGAAAATAGTAAAAATGGCATCCATGCCAAATAAAGTCACCAAATTAGATTGCAGAGCACAAGAAAAAATAAATCTTGATGCAGAAATACAAAGAATGATTGAATCTTTCAGAAATATTAATATGATGTGTGGTGAATCAAGATGTTTTTGCTTCCTGCAATTGGACAAATATATCCTTAAACAAACTTGCAGTTCATTGGAACAAAATGTCACTGTAGAAACAATAAAGACATCACTGAGACTAGGAAAAAGTGTAATGACCTAGACAGAAAGTTTAAGATCTTTGATCTTACTCAAGCAAATGGTTTTCACTAGTGTACTGAAGCTTTTCAAAATATTGGTGAAATTAATCAGATGACTTTTTCAGGTTTGAATAATTGTGGTACTGATATAGAAACTTTAGTCAAAATATTTGGTAAATTTAATGTTGCTACTACAAAAACATGGGCTATGTGTTACCTGTTCTTCTTGATATCTGTTTTATACAAACATTTTCTTCATTCAAAAAAACCCTAAGGTGGAACTTCTTACCAATGGAATCTCTCGGGGAATGAACACCATTCCCCCTTGTGTCCCTTTGAACTTGTGGTGATGACCTATCGGTGTGTGGAGAACCAGTATGTTGATTCCTATTAGAATCTGGAAAAGAGTTTCTTCTCCTTCTAGTACTATACTCTTGGACATTTGGACTTGATTCTTGAGAATTAACAGCCTGGGATTTGGCTTTGGATGACACAGTGGTAGACATGTAGTTTGGAAGAGATGGTATTCCTTGTGAATCATTTTCTGAATGACTAACTTTCCTAGAGCCAAATGAACTTCATGTTCTAGAAATGGAAGGAATTTCAAATATACTTTTGACAGGTGACTCGAGCTGGTTATGCTTAGTGGGAATAGATTCCCCACTGATTCCTTTCTATGCTGAAGCATTTTTAGGATTGTTGCTTGCACATGAACTTCTTGTTGACTAATGAATTGGGGATGTTCCTTGAACAAAGGGAACAAAATCAAATGTTGTATTTGATAACTTATCCAAACTACAATTACCATTCTCATCTTCAACTCAAGGTTGAAGTTGCACTGAAGTAGAATCCAAGTTTGAGCTCGATGCATTTCCTGGATGAGCTGAAACAAAATCCACAACTGAGCTCACTGCACAATTATTATTCTCAACTTCTACTTCAGGTTGATTTGAGACAGAATACATACCCAAATTTAAGGTCTCTCTAAAGCTATCTATGGATTTCTCAGCTTCAACCTGAATTGTCGTAGAATCAAATGCAACATTCAAACCTTTCTCTAGCTTACAATTACCATTCTTAGCTTCAACCTAAGGTTGAATTTGATCTGGAGAAGAATCCAATTTTGTATGTAATGCATTTCCTCGCTGAACCGAAAAAAATAATCTACAACAGAGATCAATGTACACATAGAAATATTAGCTTCAACTTTAGGCTGAATGGAGACAGAATCCATATCCAAAGTTAACAACTCTCTAAAGATATGTGTATATTTTTCAGCTTCAACCTGATCTGATATAGAACCAAATGCTACATTCAAAGTCTTGGGACTTTCAATGTTGTCCTCAGCCCGACCCAGTACAAAATTCGTTACTATATTCGAAACAATACTCAATTTAGATTGGGAGTTCTTAGCTTCAACACCATGCTGACCCAAAAATAATCCTTTGTTGTGTTAGAAACCTTGCTTAAGTTACAATATAATTTTTCAGCATCATCCTTTGACTGATCCAAAGAATTCATTATTGAAATCGAGTCATCTCTTGTCTCCATGCTCACTTTGAAACAAAATCCAACATTGAATCTGACACCCCTCTCAAATATATGGAATTTTCATTTAGAGGTTAAATCTAGCATGAAACAGAATCAAAAGTGGAGATTGATTCTTTTCTTGAATCACAAATGCAGTTCTCACCTTAAATCTTGGGCTGATTAGAAAGAGAATGCATTGTTGAATTCATTATTTTTCTTAAGGTAAGCTCAGGATTATCAGGTTCAGGGTTAGAGTCACTGGGAATAGACTCCAGAGTTGGACATAACATATTTTTGAGAGGGATACTTGAATCATTAGAAACAGAATCATAATTTGAAAAATGAATATTTTGCAAGCTATCATAGCCCTTCTCATTGTTTTGTTCATGCTTACTTGAAGCCAAAGCAGATGTTTGCATATGATTTAATATTAGAATTGATACCTTCCTTGAACTACAATTGGAATCCATGGCTTCAACATCGTCCTTAGTCAAAACCAAAGTTGACACTTTTTTCAATTGTTCGCTTAGCTGATCTAGAAGAGAATCCAATACTGAATTCGATAAATTCTACATGCTATGAACCTAATCTGAAGCAAAATATGATGTTGATGTTGAATCAGATCCCCATATCATGCTGGAATCTGGTTTCTCAGATTCAACCTCTGGTCGATCAAGAACATGACCTAACATTGAATTTGACTCCTCTATTAACATCTTTCTAGGATTTTCATCTATGGCCTCTAGGATGTCAGCATGATCACTTTTATTTAAGAACTTTGTAGTATTATTTGCTTGAAACAAAAAACCATATTTCCAAGGAGAAGTAGCCATCCAATGTTCCAACCATTTCCATCCAGAATTGCAATGGTATGCATCATACTCCATACACAGAGAATCTGTTTATGGAATAGTTCTTACAAGCTTCAAAAAGACAAATAAAGGTGTAGAATTAAATATCAATTCTATGCATTAGCACTTTTATGCATGTTGGGCTTCATGATTTTCTAAAACTGGAATGTATTGGTTTAGATACTCAAGTTCCAGGTTTTACCTGATTAGCAAATCCATTTGAGAATAGCTTCTCTGATTGAAAATCATCATTGTTCATTGAGGCATTTGAACCATTTCTCTCCTGAAACCATCCAAAAGAATATGTCAAATATTGAATAAGAATGCATACAACATGTTGTACAAGTTTTAAAGTCACATACAAGCTGATGCATAGTATTTTCCTAGCTCAATTCAAAACAAAATGGTTATATATCATTACCAAACCACTTCCTTTTGAACCATTATGCCATTGTATGTATTCAAGATTCTCGCGTATACCCAATCCTTCTTTTGACGATTGAACTCGACGAGCATAGACCAATGATTGCAATCTGACAATTGCTCGTAGACAACGCAAACTTTCTTGCAGCCTGATTTCTGACTAAGTGTCCCCAAACATGGGCTTGTAAACTTACTATACATTTAAGGCGACAGAGTTCTCTGCAGGCCTGCAAAAAAATTTAAAATCCCAATTTGCTAGCTGAAGCCCTGCCAAAATTGCCTTAAAACACATAAATTTATACAATATAGTTATCCTATTGTTATTAATTCTATAACATAAAATGTAATATAGAAAAGAAAAGGAAGTTCATCAATTAAAATAATTTTGTTCTTACAGATAAAAAGGGAAGAAGCTCAATTACAAAAATACTGAAAACTTGTGAAAGGAGAATATTCAGATCGTAAAAGTGATAGTATAAATACCAAATAGGCCTTTATAGTGTTATATAAATAAAAATATAACATAATATATATATATATGTGTGTGTGTGTGTGTGTAATATCATCAATATTAATACTAATGATTAATTAATTAATTAAACCAAAATACATGCCTCTTAGTAAGGACATGATGGGACCATATAAGACCCATCATTTTAAATGTAATATCATCACTCATCTATTATTCATATAGTTATCCATTTATGGGGTTTCTATCCTATTTACGTTGGATTTTTCAATAAGAAACAATATTTTACTATTCCAGTGCTATCAGAGCTAGTTCTGAATCCGGCCCTTGGCCACACCCTCTATTAGACCTTGTCCGATAAACATTTCATAGTTTCTCTAAATCCAAGTCTTTGACCAAGATTTAAAAAAAAAATTCCTTGGCCATTATCCAAAAGCTCATTAAAAAAAATATTATTTTGCTGCATACTTGAAGGAAATCAAAGATCAAAAATAAGAAAATGAAGGTGCACATGATGAATAGTTTAGCAACTTAGCATTCTAAATATCGAGGCACAAAAAAAAGGTAAAAATAAAAAGAAAAAAAAGGAGGGGAAAAGCAAAAACAAAAAAAAAATAGGACATTGTCCTAAAAGAAAAGAAAAAAAGAGAGGTAAAAGTAACCCCCCCCCCTCAAAAAAAAAAGAGGTAAAAGTAAAACAAAAAAGGGTAAAAGTAAAACCACACGTGGTTTCTTTATAAGTGGGTTTGGGTTTATTCTCCAACAACAAAAAAAAAAGTGAGATTTGAACGTAGGTGGGGAAGGTAACACTCATTCCTCCCAACCAAGCAATCTACACCATTTTACAAAACTTGAAAAGGGGAAAAAAATCTAAAAGTGCATAATAATTACTACTAAGAAGCAAGTGAGATTTGAACTTAGGTGGGGAAGGGAACACTCATTCCTCCCAACCATCCAATATACTAGCATTTTACAAACTTAAGGGAAACAATCTAAAAGTGCATAATAATTGCTACGAAGAATCAAGTGGGATTTGAACTTAGGTGGGGAAGGTAACAATCATTCCTCCCAACCACCCAATATACAAGAATTCTTTAGGGAAATAAATTAATTATTGAGAAGTATAGTATACTATACAACATAAAGTATGCCTTTCTTTGATATATCTTGGGATAAGAGGCATAACAAAATAAAGTATCATGACAAAACACAAGGAATTTTTTCAAGAACTTTAAAAACTTATGTTTCAAAGTTATTCCAAATAAAAGGAACGATTAGAGGAAAAAACATTACTATTTCTATTGGTCTCGAAGAACGCAATAATTATATTAGTGATGAATTTTCTAATGCATTAGCGATTCTAGACTCAAACATAGGTGAAAGGTTAGACTTTTGGAAAAACAAAGAATATGCAATAAGCGATCTACAATGGAACATTGGAGATTATACCAGCGTCTCCCAATTTATAGTTAAATCCTTGTGGAGTAGTGACGGTGACCTAGTTTTGGGATTACCGTGGCTAGAAACATTGGGGAATTTTATCTTAAATGTTGAAAAGAAGTTTATGACATTTTCCAACAAAAAGAAAAAAATCACATTGCATTACATTAACATGAAGACAAAATCAGAGGTTGCATCATCCGAAGACTTCAAAGAAATATCAAAGATGTTGTCGTAGGAGAATGAGAAATCAGTACAGATGATACAAAATGAATTCAACAAGGTTATTGCAGGTAAAAAAGATGAGATCTCTTGTCTAAGAGATCATAACCAGAAATTAATTCTGCAAATCAATAAGGAAAAGTATAAGTTTCAACACAATCAACGATTAGAAGAGTAAAATTGAGATCTACAAAAGAAACTATTAGAGTTTGAAGACAATGTGAAATCACAAAAAAAAATGATCAGGAATCTTAAGAATCATAAAGATTTAATCGAAAGCAAGTTGGTGAACATTCGGGAAAAGACATCAAAACCTTTGGGCTCAAAAAATGAAGTTGAGGAAAAAGAAGCAAATACAAATCCAATCATCAATACAATTAAAAAGGAAGTCAATCCAGTAGAAGAACAAAGAACAAAAACTCCTTATTGACACCCAAATTATAAATGTCCTTTTGACCAATGACAAGGTCAAAATGAACACACACAAAGGAGAGATAAGGTTAGATGAGCAAGAACATCAAATCAAAATATAAAACAACAAACAAGAAGACCCATCCCACAAAATGATCAAATAACTTCAATAAAAATAGAATTGGGATGGACCACATCAGAGACGATGCATAAGTTCTTATGGGGAATTTGTAACTCGTATCGCCTCGTTTCATCAAATGTTGCAATGACTAAACACAAAAGATTGAGAGATAACNTATATATATAATATCATCAATATTAATACTAATGATTAATTAATTAATTAAATCAAAATACATGCCTCTTAGTAAAGGCACGATAGGATCATATAATACCCATCATTTTAAATGTAATATCATCACTTATCTATTATTCATATATTTATCCATTTATGGAGTTTCTATCCCATTTACTTTGGATTTTTCAGTAAGAAACAATATTTTACTGTTCAGATAGCTTCTTGGATATGAATCAATGCGGAAACTTCTATTCTTCTATCTGTGGTTACATGTGTTTTGGTGGATTTAAATGTCACTACAGTTTCTGTAATCTCAAATGGTTTATCCATAAAAGCAGAGAGAGTAGTTTTTCCCGTGCTTGCATGCATTATCTGTTTGTTTTGATCACAAACAGATCCCTTTTCAGCTTTATCTTTACTTTAGGCTGATTGTTCAATTTCCATAGTGGTGCTCAGCACCCTGTGTTGTGTAGATATTTTCCTAAAACTCCATCTCTGCTTCTCCTTTGAAGTTTTATCCTAGTGTTACATGAGAGAGAAAACCATAAATTAGATTTCTTCTTGTCCAGTGTGTATTATTCATTCCTTTACATTGGATAATAATACAATATAATTGTAGTCATTTTGTGAAGATAAATGGCACAATAATTCAAACATGGTATCAAAGCCTCCTCGGGAAATCCTCAAGTCTGTCCGATCTCCATTGTACACCAAAAGCAGTTGGGTTTCCACATAAGTCCCGCAAAGTGTGCATTGATAAATATGGATTCTCTCAATGAAGTATATGCGGGTGTGACAAACCCTGAGAAACTATACATGTTGATATGGAAGGCTTGATTCTTACATAGTGTGATTTTTTATGTGTTTATAGTGTTTTCTTATAGGTGCTACGTAGCTTAGTTGAAGAAATTGACTAATCAAAAGGAGAATTGATGGATTCTCAAGATTTCTTACCACGCATCCCAATACCCTTCAACTATGTTGATTGGAGGGAAGATATCTAGGTCTCCTTACGCAAGCTTGGCCTGTAGAGGATGACCATGGGCCAAGAGACAAAATCACATCATCCTACTAAGAAAAACAAGTTCTTAAACTGATTGGATGAATCCTTTGGATTCCTTTTTGCTCACATCTCCAATGATATCCTCTTTCATCTTAAGAGATTGAAGAATCCCACAAAATATTTGGAGAGGCACAAATTATTGTTAGGCAAGAAATATGACCATTGGGGACACATTCTAGAGAAATATCTAATATCATTGCAACCCAGCACTTTCAAGACCATCCAACAATTTTTTACTAAATTCAATTCTCTTGCACTACAATGTAAGCAGTGTGGAATAGAGAGGAAGGATGCACAACTTGTACTCTCAGTGCTCAACAAACTTGGTTATGAGTATTTTGTCTTTGTCTCTACCTTCCATTCTGGAAGAGCTTCCATCCCCAATTGGAATATGCCTTCACTTGATAGCTTTGTTGATTCTTTAATATAGGAGCATGACAAATAGGTCCAAATGGGAGTCCTCCAAAATTCCAAGAACTAAGCTCTCCTAATTTCAGACTCTACCAACGCATAAGATAAAGGGAAGCACAAGGGGAAGGATCCTAAAGCATCTGAATCGAAACCAAAAGAGAGTCAAAATTCTTCTGAAGGAGCTTCAGGCACCGAAAATAATATTTTTAAAAAAAATACTGTGTCTTTATTGTATGAGGGGTTTTCATCCTGAAAAAACATTGCATGAAGAAGCATATTGACCAGCTTGGGCCCCCATCCTTAAAATGAACAAAATTGTTCTTCCAAATGGAGCAAATAATTCTGATGCTGGACCACAGAGAGAAGATGATGAGCAATGCCATGCCTTGAAGGCATTTCTCACTCATTCCAAAGAGGACTTGATTGATTCTCAATAATACAACCGCATGGTTTCTTCCAAGGAATCCTTATCCACTCTTACTCTATCAAAAGGCCCTAGAATTCACATGGGAGATGACACCCAAATTCCAGTAGCAGGAAGAGGTTCAGTTAAAATATAGCATGGTGAGTTTAAAAATGTTCTCTATGTGCCCTCCGTCGCAGCTAATTTGTTTTATGTTTATCAGAAGACCCATACAGGCTCTCCCAAGAGAGTTACATTCGACTCTGAATCAGTTGAAATCGCTGAAAATGCTACTTGAAAGATCATAGAGAAAGGTATTGTGAATCATGCCACTAAGGCTTATGAGTTCTCACATTTTTCGCATGTCTCTCCTCCTACAATTCTATTGAATCATGCTAACAACAGAAGTAAGATATGGCATGAGAGATTTGGGCGTCTCAATTTCAAATATGTCCAGCAAATCCACACTGATAAAATGGTTGAATTTTTGTCTCTCATCCAAACTTCTGATGGAGTATGTCTTGGTTGCTTGGTAGGTAAGAATACAGAGAAGAGGTAACAAGTTGGGAAGGCACATTAGGGCTTCCTATATAATTGATTTGATACATAGTGATGTGGCAAGGCTAATTCCCACAACATCAATTAATGGTTTCAGGTATTTCCTTACTTTTATTTATGATTGTTCTAGGTTCTGTTGGATATACTTCATGAAACATAAATCAAAAGTTTTTCAAATTTTTAAAGTTTTAAAGCTATGGATGAGAATAGTTTCAGGAAAAATATCAAGTCCATAAGAACTGATAAGGGAGTTCAATACGTTAAAAGAGAGTTCCATAATTATTGTGAATCAGAGGGGATTCGAATGGAACACACAGTTCCATACACACCACATCAGAATGGTGTGGCTAAGTGGAAAAATAGATCACTAAGGAGAGGGAAACATGTCATATCCATGCCAAGAATATTCCTCCTTCTCTTTGGAAGAGGATGTAAATTGTGCTTCATACTTACAGAATAGAGTTCCTCACAAATCAGGGGTTGGGGCCACTCCATTCAAATAACTACATGGGCATAAGCCCAATGTCTGTCACTTGAGAGTTTTTGGTTCCAAAGCTTGGGAAAAAATACCCATTGATAAGAGAAAGGCCTTCCAAGCCTAGAGTAGCAAATGAATTTTGTTGGGATATGTAGAAGATGAAAAAGTATACTAGTTGATGGAGGTTTCAACTAGGAAATGCTTCATTGAGCATAGTTTTCATTTAGAAGAATATCAGTTGTGTGATCTACCACCATATGAAGCACAAAAAGGTATAACCACTCTTTCACTACCTTTTAATGATGATGATTTGTTACATGCTTCAGATTCAGATGAAGAGCGTAAAGATCAACATGATCTTGGTATTGAGGCTGAACCTCATGAGATTCTAGATCCAGATACATCAACCATTCCAAACCAAAGGCCTAAGCCTATATGGGCCCAAAATTGCATTGTTGCAGTTGGGGATGGTGTTGGGAATCCAGAAAACAAAAGGAGTACAAGGTCCCATTATCAGAATGAGCATGTTTCTCTCACTCTTAGATATTTTCTCCCTAGAGAGTGGTGCAACAAGGTTCGAGGAAAGTTATATCTGATGATATCGAATGATCACTCATTTGGACCACATAATAAGAAACTTGATAATTCCCTTCATCTTCCAGCAAGAGGAAACACACACTACATCCATCATTTCATAAGGACATTGAGCAATTCACATGCACAGCTTCAGGATGTTGCTGCACAGAAGAACCATGCTGCAGCATAGTGCTACAAATTGCATCAATTTGTTTTGCAAGTTATTTTCTAAGGAGGAAGCTTCTTTTCTTCTAAAGATAGCTTGTATTTTCCTGTTCCTTCTTATTTTGGGGGGGGGGGGAGTTTCCCATGAGGTTTTCCCCTATTTCCTTGATTTATTAAGAAGCATTTTTAAAGTATTTTAGATTGTATATGGGTGATTTTTGGCCTTGTTCTGAGGGCCCGTAGTTATCTAAGTTAGGATTAAGGGAGGGTGTTAGGATTTATAATCCCCCCTTGTCTAAATTGGTCTATTAGATTATATTTTCCTAAATTAGGAGTCATTTATTTATTATTGGGTCCACTAGTACCATTGGTTCAACTTGGCCTAATGGGGCCACCTGTATGAGTCACTAGAGTATGGGGAACAAAAATAGAGGCTAACTGCAACTGACTGCACCTTCAAGCATCATTTTATGCACCTCTTAGACTAATCCCTATAATTTACGAGCCACTGGGAGTGTCTACACCAGACTCCTTTAGTTGTTGGTATTGGGTGATTAGTCAAGATAAGTTATGCTCCAGTTACATTCAGTTATATGTCCTCTAGTTTAGATAGCGACAGTCTTGCATGGCTGCATGTGGGAAGGCACCTATTATCACCTACTTCTCACCTACCACATCAGTTAGACTAGTTTAACTAATTATTACTGATTGAGAGACTAAATTAGACAACTAGAGTTGATCTAGTGAACTCTGATAGTGATTTTGCACTTCTAGTTAGCCATGTAGTCAGATTGAGTTGGTGGATTCAAATCCTATCCACATGATTCGAATTCTCCTTTATGTAACATTTTTGTATACTACTAGAATTAATGAATTTTATACTGTAACTATACTAAGAAATACTTATATGTTTCCTGTGAAATTTGTCTTGTTCGGTGTGTGGTATTCGTTAATTTACATTGCATAATAATACAATCTAATTGCACTCATTTCCTGAAGATCAATGGCACAATAATTCAAATAGAAGATAACCAAATGAGCACATGAACATGCATATAAAGAACTTCAGGAGCCCCACATCAGTCAACTCTTAAGTCACCTCAAGGTCCCCTCGGACCTTGTCCAGCATCTCTTGGTAACCGCACTCTCTCCACTCTACATCGATCTCTATATGGAAAAACAACAAGCCAAATTAATTAATTACCCACAGTGGGTTCACTAGAAAGGAAATAGCATATAATCCATTCATATTGGGGGTTTGAATACTCCAGTGGGTTCACTAGAAAGGAAATATCATATAATCCATTCATATTAGGGGTTTGAGTACTCGTGAAAACCTCAAAAATATATTGTCTCGTATTAAG
>LPNX010448938.1:18237-53644 GCA_001517045.1 Pseudotsuga menziesii | reverse complement strand
TTTTTCTTCATATATTTGGAGGCCTCCCACATAAACATGTTGAATTCTTCCAATGTTGAATGCAAATACGTCCCTGCACTATAATAAAAATGGCATTTTACCCTCAGATAAAATTGTTGTATATTAAAATATTTAATTTAAAATAACATTTTTAAAATATTATAATTATGTTAATGCTTTTCTATTAATTAATATATATATATGTGTGTGTGTGAAAACATTTTATACTACACTATTTAATTTCAAATATGTTTTCTTTAATATTATTATTATGCTTATAATTTTTTTAATTTCATTAAATATTTTTTAGATGAAAATATTCATATCATTACATTAATTATATTATAGTAAAACATTATTGGTTGAAATCTTAAGTCCATTTGAAATCTAAGTCCATAAGTCTTAAAAAATACCAAAGAATTTGATTATATCATTGGATCATACACATAAAAAATGAGTATTTTTTGTCTAAGTTTCATAAAGAAACCTCTTCCCAATTAAATCAAATTATAAATATTCCATACCTCTTGAATAACCAATGTTAAATTTATATGGGAGTGTCATTTAATTCATTTTAACAAATTAGATAGGAAATAAAGAACATGAGCTCTAATTTTGGACTAATTTTGATCTTGTATAGATATAGAAATGAGATTCATTTGTTGTGGAAAAATATGCGTTCACTAAACTTGGAATACTTTAAGCATAAGAAGATATATGCAAATAATTTATTTAAACAATAAGAGTGTTATTTTACCATATTTTACTATGCATGTATTAAAAATCACATACAAGTAGCTTTAAAAAAAGAATAGAAATTTTTTTATTAAGATTATTAAAAATATCTTATGGAGTTGAATTTATTAAGATTTTATACAAAATGATATATTTATGGATATACTTTTATTTACATAATATAAAATTGGTAGATTGACAGGTTTTGGTGTGAAAAACTATGATTCTCATATTTTTTAAGCATTTCACTCACTCTTTTACTATCAATATTTTACATTATTTTTTACATTGATCTCTTTATTAGGTTTCCTTTTACTTGTTTTTCCTTCCCCATTATTGGTTTGTTGGGTCTTCCACTATCCAACACTATAAATGATTCAGTCTCCCATGGAATATCACTAGGATCATTATTAGCATTATATTATATTTTCTTTAGCATCTTGTTCACTTATACTAAGATGTGATAGGGATCCTGTTATTACAAATTTATAATATAATATAAAGGGGAAGTTAAAAATGGGTTGATAAAAATGGATGCCTACAATATTTGGTGAAACTAGGGGTTTTATTAGTTGGAAAGGTATGTTATGAGAGGGGTTCAAAAATAAAATGTTAGAAATCATTTTCCAACATTTAGTGCAATTAGGGATATCTTTAAAATCATGTGAATGACCATGCTAGGTAACAAGTTCATTGAGTGAACCCCCCATGTAATTACCCAATCTGTGCTATTTTGTAGCGCTACAGTGTGACCTAACCAATACTAGATCATGCTTCATGTGTCTAACTTCTCTTTTCCCATGCGGAAGAAGTGTGTTGGAGAAAAACTCTTCAATTGTCCTTTAGTGCAACTGCATTGAGGTCAGTCGTGTTGTCATAGCATAAGATTCCCGAAGAATCGTGCACTCTAGCGTGTCTGGTCATCACTTAGATGCATTGAAAACACATGTGAGAAATCTAGTAGAATCTCATGTCGAGTGCAACTTTGTCCCAAACTCTTGAGTTATGGTAGCATGATATTCCCCACTTTTCCTGCGTTACCCCACACTAAAATCCATGAACCTCACACAAAAGGTTTTAAGGGACAAAATCATCTATACAAATCCTGAACCATATCCTAACGCTAAATACCCCAAGATAAAATCTGAAAAGGAAAGGGTTAGTCTTAATTAGATCTCGTTGCTCAAAAAATGGATAACCCTTTCCATCAAAAAATGCACAAAATATCACGAAGGAAAGAAAGGAAAATAGTACAAATGATATTTGAAAATGGGCCCCACCCAATTTTTTGAACTAATTTGACCCAAACTATAAAACCTCCTCATGTCCAAACCATGTATCTATTTGACGAACCATTCACACCACTATGATTAGCAATCCTATCTCTTCATAGTTAGGCATCTTGCTTCCGTATATAAGCATCATCCCCTGGGACAATATGAGACAAGCACCTCATAGGCATGTCATGTTTTGAATTATTATTGAACTGCATTTCCATACCTTTTCCATGTCCTTTACAATAGTTGGGTATTTGTGTCATATGCGCGATATTATACTCAGAACTCCCATACTAGCCTCCATCACCAAAGATGAAATATTTTAATCTCAGGTATAATTACATAACTTCACTATCATCACCAACATTTCCCCTCGATAAAAATTCCTTGACATCGTCTTCCAAACTCACAAAGTCACCACTATCCGAGTTTTGGTGTGCCATCAAAATCCAAACTAAGGAACACTCAGTCCTCCCCATGGTTTTTTTCCCTCAACAAACCTTCATCATAATCGAAACTCATGATTTTCATCCCCCATACAAGTCTAAGGAATTTGTCTCCCCACTGGAGAAACTTTCTTGAAGCCAATTATCCTATAGTTGTGCATTTACTCCCCCACCTCAAGAAGTGACACATAGCGATATTCCTCGACACTAGTTACAAATAATATTCCACCATGTCCTTCTCATACCTCCATGAGAATATGGTCCCTCTGCAACTCTCCTTCATACCATCTCCTCCTCCAAGACAAAAATGGGGCCCACTCCCCTAGAGACCACCAAGTCTATTTAGTTATTATTGTAGTAAAATCCGGCATGGCATTGGTTCATGGGGAACCGGTATCCATATTTGAAATTACCCTTCACTTCATATTGGAAAAGGTTCCCTGGTTCACTCAAAATTGTGGGAACCTCTCTCATCATCAAATTGACTACCCGATCCACCAAAAATTATGGTAGTCCCACCTATCATAAAATTGGTACCCCAAAACACCCAAAATAGTTGGGAACCCACCAATTATTCATTATGTACATACAGTTCCTAGTTCCATTTACATGTGGGAACCAATCAATTCTTCTAGCCACAATCTCCTTATCACCTTTGATTGATGATGTTGAAGTATACCTCATAAATCATGTATTTTTCAATCCCCACTCTCTCTACTATTGTGTTCCTAACAAATACCTTCATCTGTAGTTTGTCTCCATCCATCACACCCACACTTAAAGTATGATATTTTCAGCTCTTCCCCTAGTCGATCAAAGGAAGTATGAGCCCCATACTTATCATCTAGTCTTGTGTCAGGTCATCCAGTCACACTTGGTTACAAAATGACCTTGGTTCATCAGATAACACCCTCATATTGTAAGGAATTTTTAGATATCATCAATGCCAAAGCCTCACATTCTGAGAGTTGAAGAAGTAGCAGTGGTACCTTGGGATCCCCTTCAATAACAATAAGCAATTACGTCGGACTAAGTAAGGAGATTCCTTAGTTCTCCTTAACTTATAAATTATTAGAGGAAATTTGGGGTCTAAAATGGGCCTGATAAGAAAACGTGCCAACAATAAATTTTGTGAGTTGGAATTCAAGAACCAATAGAATTTCAATAAAATGAGTCAACCATAATGGTTGAATTGACATATTTGTCATAAAATAAAACTACTTTTTTTGTTCATATTTTCGACATATCTCCCTGTTTTTTTACTCAAATTTCAGGCGAGAGAGCTCGTTGGATGCAAAATTTAATTCCACAATCAATGAGTACCCACACTACATACTTTTAACGGACCATGCTACCCCAAAAATAAGAAATACCTGAAAAAATATGATGATGATGTCATCATCACATTTTTCCAGGAATTTCTTGTTTTTGGGGTAGTGGGGTCTGTCAAAATTATGCAATGTGGGTACTTGTTGGATGCAGAATTAAATTATGCATCCACCGAGCTCTCCCACTCGTAATTTGAGTAAAAACACAGTGAGATATGTCGAAAATACAAACAAAAAAAGTATTTTTTTCATTCTTCCTCCAAAATTAATAACTATTATTTTATTATTTTAGCTATTATTTTATTATTTTAGCTATTATTTTATTATTTTAACTATTATTTTATCATTTTACTTAGGAGGCCCATTTTAGAACTCAAATTTCCTCTAATGCTCCCATATGCTCAACAAAAATACATTTTATTCCCATCATGGGGAGTCATACATTTTGAAGGTAGCAGTGTTCACATTTGAAAATGATAGTTACAACAGATCTAGTACATTGTGGTATCCCTGACTTGACAATCATTCCGGACACCCACCCCTGTGGGCCTCTTCATATTCTCAACAGTTCTCCTTCTTCAGCACCAGTTACACAAGTTCTAGGTTCATGTACTCATGCATAGTTTGAGGCCACCCTCCTCCATCCCCACAACAATTTATGAGAGATCCCTTGGTCTCTTCATTTTGTTTCCATTCTGGCACATTTTCACGAGCATGGAGATGCCCACCTAATTTGTATAAAAACAACACATCAACAAACTTTCCGCTTTTGGAAGGCACTCTTGTCCAGATAGTTTAAAGAACCTACATAGAAATCACACAAGAAACGATGATGCATTATCGCTTGTATATTACCCTCTGAAATTCATACATTAGGGGGCATCTGTTATCAAAAACAAATCACACACCTGTGAAATTTTTGTGATTCACATGATAAAGCATCATCAATGTATAACATGCATCTATACAAAGACATATTCACAAGACATAAAGAGAATATGGAGTCCAAAATGGACCCAAAACTCTTAAAAACTACAACAATGTGGGTTTAGCTCTATTCATATGTGCTACTTCATGCAACATCAGAACAACACTCGTGTTGCAGCATGGAAATCTCTACAAGATATGCACACATGATACAAATGGTGGTATCCCACCCACCAAAGGTGTATTGAAGGCTCATGAAAAATCCACTTACTCAAATGAATTTTAATTTGGCCTTCCACACACTTGGTTTCCTTAAATGGCCTCTTGGTGCACGTTGGAGCCAAAACTGCATGGATCAATGTGTTCACGCTCTGATGTTTTTTTTCTTGGCCACCTCTTGGCCTGTAATAGAAATCCATATGCATTCTTATTGTAAGAATAAGTTTGAGAAAAGTAATTATGATGTTCGAATTGTGGTTGAGCTTCCTCTTAGCTCACCTATTTCATCTTTCCAACCATTTCCAAATATCCTTTCCCTCCTTACCTAAAGGGGTAAGTGCTCTTCTCACATTTGGTTCCTCAACCATTCTACAAACATGGTTGGACAAGAAAGGCCTCCCTTAGGAATATTTTTTTCCTCCTTTTCGAGATCACATATCCAACATGCTTTATTAGCTTGACCATTGGGAAATATACAAGCAGTTTGGGTCACATTGATTGTTCGATTTTGCATCCTATACTCCCTTTGTCATTGTATTTAAGTTTCATTATAATTTTATTGGTTTAGTATTTTTTCCTCTAAAAATATCTTGTAGGATCACTTGGGGTCATCCAACCACCTCATAAGGGGATCCAAATACAAAGGCATTGTTGCAACCTACAAGGCCTATCCCTATCCCAAAGTGGTAAGGAACTATTGTGCTTTGTTTCCTACAACATTCCTATATGTAACACCATTCTGTTGTGGATTGTAGGGAGTGCTCAAGTCCCTATTAATCCCTAATTATTTACATAAATATTTGAAATCAATTCACTAAAATATACATAACAATTCAAATTTTAATGAAAAAATATACTTAATTGGGATTCATTTTCTTGGGTTTCCTTTGGAAATTAGTTGAAGAGAAGTTTATATTCATTGTCATAAATTCATATCTCAGATTTATCCCTAACATTGAAAAGTCATAGGAAATAGATCCGAGGAACCTGAAGGTTGAAGTGAAATTTTTGAGTTTGTAATAAAAAGTCAGAGATATATGACATGAAACTATTCAATGGGATTCAGGAGCAAGAGGGAAGAATCAATGTGGAGTTAGGTGATGATACTACTTATCCCATGAGTGGAATGGCCTCCATTTCCTACTAGATGCCATCAAATATTCAATGTAGAGTTGGATTTGAAGGATAGTGTTCCACTATCAATGATTGTAGTCTAGCAATTTCAAAAAATTTGGCTAGAGGTGTGCAAGATCGTGGCTTTTCTAGGTCGTTTGTTGCTCCTATGGAACTTGTAAATAAAAAGGGAAGCTAAGTGAGGCTTCTCATTTTGAGGCATATGCAAATAATGTACAACAATTATTGGCAGGGGTTTTGGTAAGTGAGTTGCGCAGCGTCGTGACAGCTGCACAAGCTCACGTGGTACCCCGCAAGGGCAGATCATCATGATGGGCAGAAGAATAACTACTTTTTGAATATTTTATGTATATTTTGACCAAGTTTTGTTGCATAGGTCAGTAGCGGTTAGAAATCAGTTAATAGTGGATCCTCAATGTAAAGGTGCGAGCCTATTTATAAATCTATTTTTGTAGAAGATAGGGGGGAGACAGAGACAAAAATATTTTAATCGCATAAGGTCTAGTGTGATCAGTTTTATGAGGAATTTTCTATATTAACTGTGATCTATCTGGGTTTTCTTAATGTATTCAGCCTCCGGTTGTGGAGAGAATTGTCCTGCTCCAGATATTTTATGTGAAAGGAATGGTTGATGCGTAATTATGTATGATGAATGATCTATTTTATGTTATGATCTATTTCAATGCTATGATGCGTTATACTTTTGCATTTCCTGATATAATACTATTGATATGTTTATTTACCACCGCATCATGATCTAGGATAACTAATATTGATAATATGACATGTGTGTGTTATGCTCTGTGATTATGGAAGTGATTATCTCTCAATTTTTTTAGTTGTATTGATTTCCTGACGGATCCCATATCATCCTATCTCCACTGTCAAAAACTTGGTTCCGACAGCTCTCCCCTGGACATCTCAGGTGAGACTATGTTTGCTCTGCAGACGTTGCTAGGCAGGTTAATCCCTGCCTAGGTCGGTGCTCATGGAATCTGCATTGGTTGAACATCGATAGAGTGAGGACCCTTATCGATGAAGATTTGTTGGTAGGTTCTCACCAACAAATGGTTTTGTTGCCCGGACCGAGTTACAAGTAACAGGTAGATATGTTTTGGCATCCGACTAGATCGGAGATTGAAGGGTGGTTTAATCTAAAGTTGCAAGAGTTTGTTGAGATGGAAAATTAGAATCCAAATTTGTCGACGGGACACTGGCTAGATATTTATATCCATGATAGTCCTCATGAATGGCTCTTTTGTGAATTTCCTATTCTATTGCAGGAATGGCTGAAAAAGTTCACTAAGAAGAAGACAAATTTCCAAGGAGGAGAGCTGACATCCTGGACCCCAGAATTGTTCCAGGAGCTGCAAGAAAACAACAACAAGGCATCACGGGGAATCAAGGTATGGTTGGATAGTATCTTAGAGGGTTACATCACTGAGTTTGCAGTAGACACCAATAAATCCTTTAGCGAAGCAGAAAGAGAATTCTTCAGTGGACCACGAGGAAGGTTCTTGTTGTCGCTGCAGCTATCCATTAAGAAACTAGTCTAGGAAAAAGGTATTATGAAGATGGACCAAGAGTAGTGGAACTCTGGTGTGAGGAGGATGTAGGCACCGCAATGGAAGGGGGGAGATGCATGAAAAAGTAAGGGGTAGATGGGCTTGAGTTCTAGTGAGAATGTGAAGGTCGCTGAGGAAACGAGTGGTTGTATGAGGGGAGGAGCAAGGTTTTCAGAGAAGAGACAGAGGACAGGGAAAGGTCCTACCACCATCAAAGTGCAATGCCGTGAAGAAAAACCACATGGGACGAAGCAACCTTTTTGTGACAATGAGGACATACAGGCCCAGGCTATGCCTGAAAGGACGACAAAATCGAACCCAAGCAGTAACGTGTCTACACCTCCGCGCACTACTCCACCTCAAGGAAAAAATACACACTTTGTGTCAACTTTCTCGGTGTGTCAACAACAGTCTAGTAGTAGAGCACCAGTAGGAGGAAGAAGTCCCAAGATGGTGGGTGATGAAATGAAGTTACCAATATTCCATGGGAATGGCACCGATGATCCAGAGTAGTACTGGTTCTTATGTGAGGCGATCTGGACTGCCTGAACTGTCAATTATGATGTTAAGAAAAGTCAGTTGGCCACTACTATGAGGGGCCATGCACTGGAATGGTTCATGATATTCACGTGGATCCCTCACGGAGGTACCATGAATACATTGGATGAGATCCAAATGGGGTTATTTGAAGAATTCAAGAAGCCAAAGTCCGAGGCTTAGTATATTACTGAATTAAAGGAGATCAAACAATTCCCCAATGAGACGGTTTGGGAATTTTATCAGTGATTTAAGACATTGATGGCTTGGGTCATTTTTTAGATGAGCGATGTTCAGCACAAGGAATGGTTCATCGCCATGTTTGTCTTGCATATTAGACAACCGCTAATGCTGCAAAAGATTGCAACACAGAGCGAGGCTCTAGAGACCGCAATGAAATTGGAGGCCTCACCAGTGGGATAATCTGTGGTTGGAATGAACCAGATTCAAGCAAAGTTGGCTAATTTGATGCTCCAAATACAAGATATCAAGAAGTCCAAGGAAGATCTTGATGATCTTTAGTGCACCCATTGCCATGTAGATGGACATACCAAGGACACCTATCCGACATTTCAGAACTAATTGTAGTCGGGAGCCCCGAATCCGTTGAGTTGTGCTGGTGTTCCATGGTGTCACATATGTTAGGTCTATGCGCATAGACATGAGAACTGTGATTATATGTAGAAGATGGTTACCAAGGAAGAAAATTTGTACTGTACATTTTGTCAGTCAGTTGGACATGATGACAAAAACTGTCGCACTTATGATTTGCTCCAGGAAAGGACATATGATTCATACTTTGTGAAAGGTGAGGACCCCCAGATAGAGAAAGAACACCCACAAGTAGTACAACCTACAGCTCAAGCAATGTATACACCTCCTCACCCTATTGCAATTTATCCATGCACAGCCATAGCAACAGTTCACAGTACAACCACAATTTGCAGCTCAACCACAGATGGTGGTACAACTACAGTGTAATCAAGCGCGATCATAGTATCATCAACCTGAATATGTCCAGGATGTGCACTATGTTCAACAGCAACCAAACCCACCGCAACAACATATGTCTCAACTGTAGTTCCAGCAGGGAGGAACCCACGGAGGATTCCGTGGAGGATTTAGGGGCAGCAGAGGAGGTTTCGGTCTAGGAGGAGGACAAGGTCATGAATCCATTCAATGTTATACCTGTGGGGTATTTGGGAACTATCAGAAAGAATTCCCTCATGTGCAGTGTACATACTATGCAGTTGGTGATCATAATGTCGAACATTATCCTCAGTTGATTGTAAAATGGCAGGCTAGTAACATTCCCCAGTTGCAGAACTCACAGAGTCAGAATCATCCTATGTTCCAAGTACAAAACTTGCTGCTAATGCAGGGTCATATACCACCACAGAATCATACTCAAACTCAGAACCAACCTCAGGCTCATAATACACCAATGAACCAACCAATGAATCAACTACTAAATCAAAACCCGCTGGGAAATCAAGCCCAGAACTTGAATCAAGGACTGACAGTTGCGACAATTCATGTTGAAATAAGAATGAAGGATGTCGACATCAGAATTGTCACTTGCGCTGGTGCAACAACTAGTGATGATGGACCATGACAACTAGTTCATCTTGTTGGCAAGAAAAAAGTAGCATTCGATGCTGTGACAGATAAAGACATTTTCTTTGAAGCAAAGCAAGTGATTGGGAGAAACCTGGGTAAGTTACCAATTATTGATATGCCATGTGCTTTTGATCCATCTGTAGAGGCAGGACCATCACGGCAGCATGGTACCTTGCAACAATTCTTCAAATAATTTTTATCGCTGGCAAGGAACCCTGAGACCCTTGTCGAGCTTGAGACATTATTGCACCACTCGGATAAGACAATGAAGGATTCTGCTGTGAACTCCTTGCAAAAAAGGAAGACAAGGAAGGAGACGAGGATGAATATCCAGATTGGAGATTATGAGGTTGACTCGATCATTTTGGATCTTGGATCAGATGTAAACATTCTGACCAAGAAAACCTATAAATTGATGGGAAAGCCAACATTGGGATGGTCGTTGGTACAGCTGTGACTAGCAAATCACGTGAAGGTTCATCCTATTGGTCATGTTTCAAATTTGGTTGTCGACATTGAAGGTATGAAAACACATGCTGACTTTTATGTGATAGAAATAGTAGAAGATGGTGGTTCCTATCCCATGCTAATAGGTATTGGATGGGATAATGATAGCAGGGAAATTATCAACTTCAAGAAACAAGTCATGACATTTGAAAACCAAGATGTCAGGGTCATCGCTCCTATGGATCCTCAGAAGGGACGATGATATATTGAACCTGTAAGGGATGAAGTTGGTAGAAGTTGTGAACATGCTTATAAAATCTCTAAAGATTACATCCATCCTATCATCGATGCCAAACTTGGACGGCGCAGTGCCAGTTCTGTGTCCTCAGATTCTGATGATGCTCTAGAAAATTGGCAGAATAGGTTGCATGAAGTATCATTCAGGAAATGTTGGTTGATTACACGGTCTCTCTGACGGGTTGCAACTGAAACTATGGAGTTTCCTGTTTATGAAGGACTACTTGGACTATTAGAGTTCTTTCAGAAATTCGAAGAGAAATTTTTTGAACCATAAAGGGTACTAGCCCTTGACAGAGCACTGAAGGCTACCCTGGCCTGCTAATGGTCGGCACACAAGCAGGCGATCCATGATTGGAACCAATGCCGTAGGTTGATGATGGTGAGCTTTGACAACTCAGAGGCCTATCATGCTGGGAGATATTATGGATGAAATGACCCCACCAAACACTTGACTTAGTGTTAGAATTGGTGGGCCTCATGACCCATGGATGAGTGGGTCCATGATTTTGTTCATGCTCTGGAAGAAATTTCGAGATCTTAGTATGTGACAGTAGATTTGCGCATAACTATTACCACTTGGGAGGAATTTCCTATTTGCTTTGCACAAACATTTAGTTTCCAAGATGCCAAACCTGAGGTATGTAGTTATTTACACATTATCCATGACGTAGTGTTAAAGGTAATCCTTATTGCATACCCAGTTGATCCACATGCGCATTGCTCCATCCAATCCATGATGACATGCTACCACTTATCTGGGGAACCTGAAGACGATGATGAGTTGCAGAATGTTAATATTCCAGAGTCAGAAGGAAGCCGTGATGTTTCAGCCCTAGACATATCGATGGATTCTATGAGTCAGCCATTGACGATCAGGAAAATAAACATTGGTTCATAAGAAAGCCCAAATTTTGCCAATGTTGGGGACTATTGGGGTGAAGAAACAATGGCCAAAATCAATGATCTATTGCATGAATTCCAGGACCTTTTTTTGACATGATTTTTAGAGATCAAGGGGATACTCAACAACTTGGGGGAAATGAAGATTCCACTCAAACCAAATGAAAAACTAGTACGACAGAGGCTGTATCGACTGAACCCGCGATACAAGGATTATGTGAAAGTCAAGATAGATAGGATGCTTGATGTTAGGATCATTGAACCTGTAGAAGAATCAGAGTGGATAAGCCTAATGGTGGTCTAGGACAAGAAGACTAGTGAAATCCACATTTGTGTTGATCTGAGAAATTTGAATGATGCATGCGTACACGATCCATTCTTGGCCCCTTTTACAGATGAATTCCTGGAAGGTGTAGGTGACCAGGAGATGTAATCTTTCATCGATGGCTTTTCAGGGTACCTCCAGATCTGAATTGTGAAGGAGGATCACCATAATACTATGTTCGACACCAAGTGGGGTTGTTTCCAATATACAGTCATGCCTTTTGGACCGAAGAATGCACCAGCTATATTCTCTCGCGTAGTTGTCGCTATATTTAAAGATTTTATTCAGAAGTTCATACAGGTGTATATGGATGACTAGACTGTCTATGGACTAATTAGGGACCATATGGACAACCTACGATTGATGCTGGAAAGGTGTCGCTAGCATCAGATTGCCTTGAATTCTAAAAGGTGTATTTTATGTGCACCATTTGGCATGTTACTTGGGCACATCGTATGCAAAGAAGGTCTGTTGATAGATCTGGTGAAGATTGCGCTAATCCTCAGTTTACCACCCCGAACGAATGTAAATATGCTTTGGGAAACACTGGGGCATATGGGCTACTATTGCAAGTTTATCAGAGGATACGTTGCGATTACTTCTCCCATGGAAAAGCTTCTCAAGAAAGATGTTGCATTTGAATGGATTCCATAATGTCAAGGAAGCTTTGACACCTTGAAGGCCAAGATGGCCTTTGCACCAATACTGGTTTTTCCTAATTGGAATAAAGAATTCCATGTGCATGTTAATGCTTCTTCTACTGCGCTGGGGGTTATTCTTGCGCAACCAGGTGAGGGGACTTGGATCATCCAATAGCATATGCTAGTAGAAAGTTGTCATTTTCTAAACGGAATTATACCATGACTGAAAGGGAAGGCCCAGCGATGGTTTATTCCCTGCAAAATTTCAAGCACTATTTGTTGGGAGGACATTTCAATATGTTCACCGATCATTCTGCTTTACAATACCTAGTCAATAAGCCTGTGTTGAGGGCGGGAATCTGTAGATGGTTTCTTTTGTTCCAATATTTTTATTTTGAAATAGTAGTAAAGACAAGATGGTTAAACGCTAGCCTGGATCATTTGTCATGTGTTGTGAATGGTGAAGAACCAACCAATATTGATGATGGCTTGCTAGATGTGCAATTGTTCAGGGTTGACATCACATTGGGTGTTGTCGCCTATGCCCAGAAGTGCACTGAGGGGGTACAAATGAATTGGTATTTGTTTTTGTTGAATTAGGTGCTTGAAGACGTGCTAGCTGCTCATACCAAGCGGTATTTTTCCTATAGTTGGTTGTTGATCCTTATTTCCCTCGTTGTTTGGATGGAACTTGATGACTTCCAACCAATGGCGGTTGAGGCGACCAAGGTTTTCCGCGGTGCCTGCTATCAGAACCTATGGTGGGTTGAAGAGTCCAATCGATAAGCGAACTATGCCATCCATTTTTGGATTTATTGGTAAGCACTACAGGCTGCTGCCATTGTCGTGCCCAGATTCTCTCCCTATGCCATGGCCAAGTATCAGCGGATCCTCAGGATTTCCATTGGGCTCCACTCTATTCATATCCAGGACAGGAAGGACCCTGACCGGTAGTGGCTGCCATTGCCTTATAAATTCACCACATAAGAATTAGAAGTTATTGTATAATAATGGCTAGGATAATGGCACATCCCAGTGATTTAGGAGGAATTATCTAAGGAACCGCCCCCGGATGTCCCTGAAGAGTCTGTCCCAAAGGAACTTAGCACCCACGACTTTGACAACGAGTCGTCGACAGATCCCAAGGATGTAGCATAGTGTATGCAGGAGGAGACTTGCACCAAATGGCATCAGGAATATGAGGTGGGTAGTGGTACCAGGTTGGGGATGGAAGACCAACTGCAGTGGCTTATCAAAGCCATCACTAATTCATCTACGGCTGTGACTACGACGATCCATGAATCGAACCATGAGGAATTTGGAGTGGTAATAGATAGAATAGATTCCATTTTTTATATTGTTTCCAAGAAAAAATCGGCAAGACCTATGCTATAGGACATCCTATTGATTAGCACTGAGCCCCGGGCTAGGAATGTGCAAGTTCCCTCGACTACAATCGACGCAAGCAATGAAGAAGTTCACCTACTGCTACACCCGATCCAAAGCATGAATTTGGATCTGAACAAGTTTTCCGCTATGGCATTGGTTGAGTTGTATCATGGGACCGCCATGAAATTGGAGGCATGACAAAAAGAACTGACTGAGGGCTATGTCCAGGCCCAAAACACCACTGAGAAGCTACAGAAGGAAGCAACAGAGCTGAATCAGGTCAGCATGCAGTTGACAGAAGAAGAAGTATGAGAGCTCAACAATATGAAGGTGACACATGTTGAGGTGCAGCGACAGGCTACTGAAGAAATTACTGAACCAAAGAAGGCACAAGACCGCCTGATTGTTGAACAAGCGTAGCTATGTGTCCGGTGTGGCGAAGTTGAGCAAGCTATTTTTGATGCCTACCAGCATATTTTTGAGAACACGACCGAGCTCTACCCCATCAAAAAGGCCAAGCGATTGGGGAAAACTCTTGTTCAACTTTAGGTCTCTAACCTAATGCTCAATTCCTTAGTACAAACCACAACGTTTCCAGAGTAGGTTGCAGAACGTAGGGCCTCCATTGAAGAAATTTCCACTCAGTTCGACAACATGGAGCAACAGGCCAAAACCATTATGGAGGTGACCACGTAGTTTTGGCATAGTGTTGTTCAGGATGAGCAGATCAGTTGATTGCGCAAGTACAAGAGGAAGAAGGCCAACTAACGACCCTGAAGACCTCACTGAAGGCCATGCCACTGATGGTACAGATCACATGGGCCACATAATTGAAGGATCTACAGTAGAGAGCTTCCCATGTGCAAGAACGACAACAAAAGCACCGTGCCCAGCTTGATGAATTCCAAGAAATTGATGGTCAGTTGGTTGTTAAAGCAGTCACCTCGCTCTAGGCAGTCCAAGAGAATCACCAAATGGTTGACAACAAGGCTAGAGAAGAGCACCTGGTGCAACAAACTTTGACTACTTGTCATAGTATCATCGAAAAAGTCCAGCTTTAGGTTTGTGAGATTGCACAACAATTTGCATATTTTGAGTAGACTTCGACATTAACCTTGTCAACTTGACGTGGCTCGAGGAAGATCCACAAAACTGTGTTGGGGGCCTCTTGGCAGGGGTTTTGGTAAGTGATTTGTGCAGCTTCGTAGCAACTGCGCAAGCTCATGTGGTACCGCGAAAGGGAAGATCAGCGTGATGGGTGGAAGAATAACTGCTTTTTGAATATTTTATGTATATTTTGACCAAGTTTTGTTGCAATAGGTCAGTGACGGTTAGAAATTAGTTAATAGTGGACCCTCAATGTAAAGGTGCGAGCCTATTTATAGATCTATATTTGTAGAAGATAGGGGGGAGACGGAGAGGAAAGGATTTTAATCCCATAAGGTCTAGTGGGATCTGTTTTATGAGGATTTTTTTGTCTTAATTGTGATCTGTCTGGGTTTTCTCAATGTATTCAGCCTCTGGATGTGGAAAGAATTGTCCCACTTTAGATATTTTATGTGAAATGAATGGTCAATGCATAATTATGTCTAATGAATGATCTGTTTCAATGCTGTGATGCATTATAATGTTTCATTTTATGATATAATATTGTTGATCTATTTAATTACCGTCGCATCATGATCTAGGATAGCTAATATTGATAATATGACAAGTGTGTGTTATGCTCCATGATTATGGAAGTGAATATCTCTTAATTTTTTTAGCTATGTCGATTTCCCAACTGATCCCATATCCTCATATCTCCATTGTTGGAAAGTTGGCTCCGACAGCTCTCCCATAAACATCTCGAGTGAGACTGCGTCTGCTCTACAGTTGTTGTTCGGCAGATTAATCCCTTCCTGCGCCAATGCTCACGGAATCCATGTTGGTCGAGCATTGACAGAGTGAGGACCCCTATTGACGAAGCTTTGTTGGCATATTCTCGCCAACAACAATATTCCATTGAGGTAGGTTCAAAATTTCAAATCCTATTGTGGAATTAGTGGTTGATTCAAACATGCCACTTATGTAACCTAAACTGTGGGAAAGAGTTGTTGAGGTGTCAGTGGGAATAATTTTTTAGTTACATAAAGCATCACCTTGGTGCTTGGGATTTATACTTATGTGGGTCTTAGATATTGTTGTAATAGTAAGAAACACATAATCCAAGAAATAACAGAAGAAATAAGCACAAAATGGTGGGGAGATATTTTAGAGAAGATCTCGAGGATTGTAACCCTTAAATATCAAAAGGGTTTGAAAAAGACTACATTCTAAAAAACTTACTTAAAATTTTTAAAGGAATAAGTCATCAAAACAATGTAATATTTGATATCCCTCTGGTGGAGCTTATAAAAATATCAAAATTTAATCCCAATACGAGTTGTTGTATAACCATGAAACAATGCTACCTTATGGGATTTCAAAGATTCATTGACATGATAAACGAGAATTTAAAAAGGCATTTACTCCTACGAACATGGATGGGGCTCCCACATGCCTCAAATAAAGGGGAAATTTTGGAAGTAGAAAAGAAGGAAAGATTATTTAGTTCTCTGCTTGCATAATAATAAACATGGAAACAACATGGAAAAAGGCAAAGCTAGAGAGGAAGTGGGTTAAAGAGAAACCTTGGATTTATTTTCTTACAAAAATGTGGAGGAAAACTATCATCTTATTTAAACCCTTGTTTCATTGTCATTTCTTCAACAGATAGTTGGAGAGGAAAGTTTAAGTCTCTGAAGGTGACCAAACTATCATAATTGTTTCTTTTATGTGAACCTGGTGGACACAACATCAACTAGGCTTATCGAATCTTTAATTTATCCACAAAGGGAACCTGTAGAGGTCCTGTCACTTTTATATTAATCAACTCATTTACAATGCCAGGGAGATTATCATACTGTTCTCTGGCTATAGTTCCACACCTCACATTATCCACATTGAAATCAATCAACGACTTCTATATTTCAACCTTCAAAACTTGAGTAAGGTTGTTGAATTTTGCTAGGAAGAACCTATGGAAAATGAACCTTGGAAGATAGTAGGGTTTACCTTTAGAGCCATATACTAGAGTGTAGGTATATTGTTCCTCATAAAACTATTAACCTATTTCATATTTGAAATATCTTGGCTTTCATATTAGGTGGTTTAGCTCTTTTCCAATGAACATTCTCCCAAATCTACTTACAATTACAAAAACATATTAAACCTTATAGAAATGAAATGGGGACATATGTCTCCATAACATTGACTACCATAATTGCAGTAAATAACTAACATTGGCCAGGGTCTATATTAGGATTTATGGGTAGCTTCTCAAATATGTTGCAGAAAAACAAGGTAAAAACCAGATAAGAACTGAAATATCTTCTTGTATCTTTGAACTGTGCCATTTGGTGTGGTACTGATTATTGATCCTCAATCAAAATTTTCTTGCTATACAAGGTGTAATAAATAATATATGTGACATACATTGGCATCACCACTGTAGAAATTTGTTCAACCAATCAACCAAGATTAGCCTCCTCGGGGAATGTTTTTTCCTCATTCAACATTTCTAGATAGAAATTATTGACTTCTTTGAATTTGTTGTTTTCTGTAATGCTTCACCTTTATTACCTTCACCATCGGGTTTCAATTGCTCAGCGAATTTCCAACTTTTTTTATTTTAGTTTGGGCCCTTTTCTCCTTGAAGGATGGGATTGTGCATTGATACAAGTATCTTGTAGATGTCCTATTTGTTGATAGATTTGACATTGGAAATTTGTATTCACGTAATCCAAAACCTGATTCCATTTATAATATTCTCGCCTGATAAGCATTTTGTTGGGAGGACCCTTACTGCATCTATCTCAACATAGATACAAGATAAGTGCACAAACTTGATATAGCTCTCTCAACATCTATTTTTATATAGCTTCCCAAAGTATTTCCAATATCCTCAAGAATTGACAAATGCCTGAAATGCTAAGTCACATGACACGAGGACACCAAAATATGAGTATTCAACACGATACATGATCACCCCGAAAATAGGACACAGGGGACCCGTTATATATATATTAAAAAAATACATAAAGATATACATTTTTAAAAAACTAGAAGTATATACAATGTACATCAATCATAATATCATTCAATTGAAATATGACAATGATGAATCAAATAAAATTATCAATGAATCATGAACTTTGAACCATAAACTGCATATTTGATATTTCTGATTAAACCACAAAAATCAAAATGTATTACATAGATATTGAGAGAATTCCATTGGAAAATACAAAATATAGTAGATACTACTTAGCCATAACATTCTATCCTCTTCTATAATGTATCCTATTTAACAAAAAGTGAAAATATTCCTGGAATATTTTGTATTTTGGGCATAACATTTCTCTCATAACTCGGAATTGGGGAGACTTTCAAAATATGGAAATATACTAAAATTCTCTATAACGTTTATGTTTTGATTTTTTTCTAATTCCATACCGTTTGTCCAGGACGGGCGTTTTAGTAAGAAAAAATCTTTTAAAATATCTTTTTTAAAAACATCTTTTAAAAGATGCTTTCTTACTAAAATTCCCTCCCCGACCAACCGGTAGAATTAGAAAAAACTAAAAACATTATAGTTGTATATAATTTCAAGATATTTTCAATGGTCCAACACTCACCCATTTTTGAGTTACGAGCAAAACGTTATGCCCAAAATAAGAAATATTCCATGAATATTTTCACTTTTTGTTAAATAGGATACATTTTGGGTAGGATAAAACCTTATCGTACTAAGTCTAGTATCTACCAATACTACTAGATACAAAATGAAAATTCAAAATACTAAATAGCCACATGGGAAAATATCATAGCTCATTAATGGTACTAGCCACTATCAATCATCCTCCTATTGCTCCATGTCAAAATTAGCATTACTATCATAGCTCTTTCCTCTATCCTCCTCCTCTATACCCTATTTGATAGGACACATGTCTAGAAATCAGGACACATTTTTAGAAAGTGTCCAACATGTGCTGGAAAGTGTCCATATTTCGGGACATAGAAATTTTGGTGTCGGACATGTATTAGGGCAAGTGTCATGTCCGACATGTGGAATACGAGACACATGCCCTATTTGGAAGTGTCATGTTACTTAGCCGAAATGCAATGGTAGATTTGGGAGTTGAACTCAAGATTGAATTCTAGTGATTGCCAAAGTGTCAGGGTCAAAATATGGAAATCGTGGAGTAATAAAATGTCTCACTCTTTCCCAAATATAGGGACCCTTAAACACTTTTCGATAATCAACATGATTGAAAAACAAAACAATAAAGAAACCCTTAGGACATACTCACATTGTTACCCTCATTTTGCATGGGTGTTCTAGAAAATGCAACAAGAATCCATGTGGTTCAGGTATGAGTACTTTGGATGACATAAAAAATATGATTTTCTTTTCAATTTTGGGCACATTACAATCATTGTTCAGTGTGCAAGCATCATTAGGAAGTGATGACAAAGCAATACTATGCATTTGCAACAAAAAAATAGACATTTTTATATTCAACAACTAAAATAAATAGATGGTACAACTTGCAAACTTTGGAGTTTAAGGTGTGCATAGAAGGTTGGATAGTCAGGATGACCATGAAGAAGCACTTTTGGGTAAGGTAAATCATGACTACAACCATTGATCAACACTAAACGGGCTTGAAACAACCCTCACAACTTTTAAAACATTGACTATAACCAGTAGTTGTTCAGTGGTGAACACTAAGGAGTGTTAATACATCCACCAAGTTTTCATTCTTATTGTGGTTAGCGCCACCCAAATGGCATGTTAAAACAACATGATGACATGTGCAAGTCCTAAGCAAATTTCGTGGGATAAGTGCTCCTTAGAGAAGGAAGTATTTGTTATCTAGTGCATCTCCATAGGACATGTTTATGGAAAGTTGGAAACACATCCATAAAAACACACTTTAGACTGACAAGAAATGGGTAGGAGCACATGTTGCCTCCAAGTCACCCCATCATTTCCTCCAACACCACTTACATTTGGATGCTTCCCTAATAGCTACGTTTCAAGAAAAAAGTTCATATGCAGATAACTTCATCATGAATTTTACCATTTGAGAGAAAATGTTATTGCTTCAATTCACACCTTACCTAAATACATGTCAAGTTGTGGGTGGGTGTATCTTAAATATAAGGTTTTCCTTTCAATTGATGTGGAAATGAATCAAAACATGTTGAATAATATTTACAAACTATTACAAAAAGAGCCCATAGAATTTTGCATAGGAACTAATAAAAAACAGTGGAAACCAAGAATATTTTCTAGAAACGGGGTCTTATTAGACCCATGTAACTTGTGATATATAGAAGAGATAAAACACTAAAAAAACAAGATACCAACTACTTTGAGACAAAGGCTTAAGATAGGAAATGACCAATGTAAATAGAAAGGATTGTAAACATAACTACACACTGTACTTCTCATCTTATATATTGCCATATTCCCCAAAGCATCAATCCTTCAAGTTGTTATTCGCTCCATACTCTCACGAGTTAATAAATCTGAAGGGACCATAGAAGGATACAAAGAAACCGATACAAAACAATGGAAACAATTAAGAGCTTCTTGTTCTAGGTTCTTATTATCCCCATGTAATTTTTAATATATAGAAGAGTTATTAAAACACTGATAAACCAAGAAACAAACTACTTTGAGATAGAGGTTTAAGATAGGAAAAGACCCATGTAGGAATAAAGGTTTGGTACTAAAACTATACACTTCCTACTTCCTTGTCTTGTATATTATCATATTCCCAAAAGCATCAAACCTTCAAGTTGTCATTCATTACATACTCTCATATGAGTTGGTGACTCCATATCAAACAAAAATCACAGAGATGTAAGGTACACAATGCACAAAGAGTTTAAAGGAAAGGGAAATAACTCATATTTTCCTGCTTTTTCACTTAGCGAGCATGGAACCCTTATAACCATTAAAAGTAAAATATTTATAAAAAACAAAAAAAAAATTAGAGGAACCATTTGTTCCTTGCAACCATAAATTATGTGTACAAAAAGGCCATAGCCGAGTCCTCTCCACTTAGTGACTGGAACGTGTGTAGGAATCAAACCATGGAATCCATAATTTGAATGATAGACGATGTTAGAGGGTTTGTATGACTGGAAACCAAGGGCCAAATGCAATATAGAAATTTAGAAATTAGTAAATCCTCTTACCCATGTTTTTTACCGATCTTTTTAAATTTCGCTCCAAATTTGGAAAATTCAGGGTCTTCTAGAAGCTCTTTGCATGACTGATCATTAGGGTGGTTTGACTAGGTGTATCAAGACCGCAAGAATCCATTTCTTTATATCTTCTTATTTTCTAGTTGAGGCCAATATTGCTCCATCGCCTGATAGATCCTTTAGCTGCGAGCTCTCATATGATTTTCTTCCTTTTTCTTTCTTTCGATGTCTATCAATTGATGGGATAGGGACAATACAATCTTCCAAGGTGAGTGGCCACATGAATTTGGGTCTTTCTTATGAGAAACCATCCTGAGAAACCTCCAAATTTGTAGATGCGTTAAATTCAATATATGGTCACATGAGGTCATGAAATTCTTAATGGTTATTATCCAAAAAGAATTAAAAAGGGGATTGATCAAACAAAAATTCCAACATATAGATATGTTACTATTTGTAAAATTATATCGATAATAATTTTCAAAGATATTTCATAATACATGATATTAAAAATGATAGGTCAAGAAATTTAGTATAGGTTGTCATATTATATAGATAATAAATAATAACAATTTTTGAAGATTTGTATAATAGATATTCTAAGGTTGAGATGATGGAATGAAGGGTAATTACATGGAGTCACTAGTGCATGCAATTAAATAGTATAATATTGTGTTATTTTTAATATGGTATTATGTAATATTATAATATATGTTTGTAATAAAATAAAAATTATAAATTGTAAATGTTTATATATTAAATAAGTTTTTAATACACATTTTAATGATCAAACAAAATGCCTATGGGGATATTGGTCAATGTAACATGGTGAGGACTTAGTTCATGTGAATTTCTTCTATAATTTTGAGTGTATAGGTTGACAACAATATTGCACTTAGAGAAGAGGATTGATGCCAGTGAACACATCCACCAACATCTGGAGTTGTAGGGACATCACTGGATGTCTCTAGTTGTGGACATCATGAATCAAGTGGGTGGTGACGCCATATGCAAAATTTACCTCGCCAATAATGCATAAAGGAGGTTTAACTTGATAGTGATAAGGAGAGGTCATCACTGCATTATATGTATAATATTCTATGAGGTCGGGACTGTAAGAGGTCGAGGAATCAAAATACTTACCTGAAACTCTGAGATGTGGTCAGGCATCTACCTTTACTGCATATGGATATGAGACTGGTTCTGGTTCAGCACCCCAATTTAGTTATAATTTAGTCTTTGATTCGTTAAAACATTGTTCTTGTTGCTTCCACTGGTTCAATTATTATTGGATCAACTGCTACGACATTTAAAGGAACTGAGCTTGTGAAGATATGTCGACTGGTGCAGCTAGTTCGACAGTCACAAATCATGATAGTTATATTGAATTTAGAAAAGCACCTCACTATGGGACTTGGGACTCTTACATTGAAGGATTAACAACTAGCTATGATTCTTCTAGGTATCGATATGGTACTAGTTCTAGTACCTAGTTCATAATTGTAGGAACTTAATTTTCCTTTGGCGCACGCTTAACGATTTTCTTCAGTGGTGCAGCAGGGATAAAGATGGTCAAGAGAAAATTCATTCAATTTATTTATTGGATCTCTGAATATCAAGATGCATGGCACCAATATTACTAATAGAAGGTATACAATTTACAAAATTTACTAAATTGTAACACTTCATTGTCACAATTGCAATTTTCCATGACACAATTAAAAATGACTAATTCATATTCTTCTAGTTAGTTATTTTTTATGTCGTGACTAAATTAGTTGTTTATGTTAGTCATTTTTAATTCTGTCACTTATTATCTAGCCATATTTGTCAACTGGTGACTAAATTAGTCGTTAATTTTAGTCATTTATCGTTGGGACAATCAAAATTGCTCATATTTAGTAGTAAATCACTTGAAAAACCTGTGGCGACTACAATTTTTAGTCACATATTAGCTAATTCCTCAGTTTGGACTAGTGCTTTAAATCCATCATACAACCCAATTAGCCTCCACCCTTCCTAGGTGATTTGATATCCCATGCCTGTCGTTGAGTAATAATCCTTCAACATAAGCATTCTTCCCCTACTATCCCCATCTGAGGAATAATGAATAATAGGTCCTAAAATCTATTCCACATGTTTTTTCCGTAGGTATTCTATTTTTTCCCATTGTCAATGGATAAAATTTGCATCAAACCTGTTGCATGTTGGATGAACAACCACAACCAAATGAGGAATATTCTCAAGTAAAGGGTTTGCAATAATAACACGTGCATAATGGACAATCACACAATTCTTGAAGGCATCTGTAATAATCTCATAGCCTGCAGTGCCCTCGCCAACTGTCACCAATAAATGTGATTAGAACTTATGTTCTTCTTTCTTACCACAAAAACCCACCAATGTATCAGTTTTTGCTACCCACCTGACATTTTTTTTCACAACAGTTTCATCTTTAGCAAGGCATATGGGAATTGGGTCCTCAATACCATGTTTGGATTTATAGGAAAAATAAAATTTTTCGATTGTCTCAAAAATGTACTCTTGCTTCCATGGGATATATGTCAATGATTTTCTAACTTTCCTTAAAGTCGTAGAGATCGAAGGGCCATCCAAATTCAAGCTAATAAAGCTATGTAATGTAGGACCTCCCCATAACTTAATCATCTCATAAATGGATTGAGTGGATGCACTATACCTTCTCCCTAACTTTGAATGAACTAGGTTGTGAAATATGTCTTGAAAAAATTCCCAAGCTGCATCTTTACCTTGTAATTTTCCTTGCTTATGAGCCTCACACACATCCTTGCAAAACCTGAGTACATCCTTCCTTCCTGTAGATTCTAACAACTTTTCCCTTAGAGAACTTTTTCTAATAGATAGTGTAGCAACCTTTGTCCTCTCCCACCAAAGAGATCGCATTGTTAACCTATGTGTAGCATTTCCGTCTCTTGCAACAATTTTGAGTTCAATTTGAGTTAAATGGTTCAACCTTCTCCCTTTCCCTATATCTCTCCCATGTCTTTTGATGTTGCTCCTTGATTTGCAATATAAACACATTCAAATGTCACCATAATTAGGTATCATCTTACAAAAATTGCATGTTAATGAATCAAAAGGTATTCCCATTTCAGAAACCCTCTTGTAATGAATATGTTTATCTGTATCGGTAATATAAAATTCAATACCATAATAAGATAGTGTTCTCCTCGTATGTTTCTCTATGGGCCACATTTTTCCACCATGTTGGTCATCCATTAGACCCTTTGTGTCCAATCTCTCCTCTCTTCTATCAAGATAGATATCCTAATATCCCCAACATAATAATATCGGGGGAGGCATTTTCCTAGAATAAGATGAAAAAACACATTGGTTAATGATCTACTAACTGCTACTAACAAGTAATAACAAATAAAGTAATGTGCATATTCAATTTCAAATTAAATTAAAACTTGGGTAATTAACACACTTGAAGTAGAAGCACATTAACTTGTAGAAGCCCCATGTAATGGTGATGGTAGTGATGGGATCAAGAACTTAGTCAAACTTTGTTGGCATTTTTCATTGGTAGGCTTCTTTGGTCTCCCAACTATTCAACTCCTCAACACAACTGTATCATGTGAATCCTCATCCATAGTAATAGTAGCGTGCTTCTTTGTTTCATGTGTTCATTTAAAGAACTGGTAATATTACAACTTTCCAGCACCAAAGATAACCATCTATTGCATCATGTACATTCCACTCTTACTTTTTCCTTGTCCTCATAGTTTGCAAGTGTTGCTTCCACCACCTTGAACAAATTAGGCTCTTCTGTTTGGTTGAAATCATGTAGAAGTTTGATTAATTGATCAATCTGAAGTGGATCTCTAGCCATTATTGTCGTGGCCTCTTCTCTATTAAATGAAGGAATTTCATTAATTCCCAACATTTAAATGTGACGTTAATGGGACTCTATTTTCATATGATTGTTTTTGAAGTTACGAACTATTCACGCTGCCAAGGATACTTCCCCCATTCCATAATCAATGCTACAAATTTCACAATGGATATTTATATTAGGTTTCCCATTTTCTAGACATACCTTGAGTGTTAGATTCTCCTTGACAAAATCTTCCATTAAACTATTGACCTTTTGTTCCCAAGATGCCAATACATTAGGATCAACCAGTACAACTTGTTCCGTAAACTCAGACACATGATCAACTCTTGGTTGTTTATGCATAGGTTCTTGCAAATTCCCTTGAATGTTTTCAGAGATTGGTGTTCCTTCCATTACACGTGATTGCAATGTTTCAACAACCAACGTGCCTACTTTCCTCTTAATGCCTACATTTGTTGTTGTAGGTCTCTTTTTTCTCTCTTGCTTTGTATTTAAAGGAATTCCAAATGGGCCAATAAAATCAAAAGGATATTCAATGATTTCACCGTCCACAATTTCACAACAGATATCGACATATGTACAACCTTTTCGACACTGGAATGTGCCAAGGGAACAATTGTCTTCACCAATATAAATTGAGAAGTCCACAACATCACTTGGATCCATCTACATTTCCATCCATGTGTACCATTTAGTTGGTTAAGAAACACCTAAAATTATAACAATTTTTTCACAAGTTAGGATATAATATGCCTATGAAATGAGGTGATTGCATCCATAAATGAATGAAAAAAATATGTATTTCAATTTACACATGCATATTAGTTCATTAATAAAACAAAGAGCTAGGAAGCATGATATGTGCTTTCAATTCAAATCTCTAAAAGGGATGAAGAAATATTACTATTAGGATGAAACACCTTGAAACAAAATGTATTGTCAGTGGCTTATTCAAATATCCGTCCCCAAACTGATGAGTCAGATTCAATGTACCTGCATAAGATCCAAAGGTGATAAAAAAAGAGATTTAAAAACATAGAAACTATGTTAATGGAATAAAATATTTCCCTAGAGACGAATCAATCAATAGCATTAAATATTGCAGTGTTTGCTTGCAATTTCAAAGGAAAATATAGATGTGCAAGAAGTTGTCATGGAGGTTTCTATAAAGTTTGATGATGTGATGATTTGGCACAACTTAAGTGGGTATCCCATCACACATACATTAAATATGTTGATGATAATCTCACTAAGAGGACCTTTAGGTATATGGGAGTTAAATGAACACCACGCTACCAACACCAATCCTACTATCATAACTACATTTAGATGCCTTGTTCCATGACTTGAGCATGGATTTTTTTATCAGCCATGCTATTTATCTAACTTTATGTTCAAGTGGTTGTAGTTGTGTCAAGCACTAGGGAAATTTATCCAATACTTTATTGAAGTAATCAACAAGCTCCACCTCCAAATTCATTTAAGATATTTTGGATAAGTACTTGTTATTAAGTTAAATTCTAGTCTGTTCACTAATTTTCATATTGAAATGTTCATGTTTGAGAGTACCAACCTAGATCAAGCCTTACTTTGTGCCCTATTTATCAAATGAAAAAATTGACAAGAAACCTAGATTTAAACCATACCCTAACCCTAACCCTAATACTAGCTCTATCCCTAACATTTTTAATTCCACAAACCCTCATCCTTTCTCATCATGAAACTCCCCTAACCCCAACCCTCACCTTAATTTGTCCCATCTTCCATGATATGTAAGTGGTTCTACTGTACAACCCATAAGACATAACTCAAACACAATGGAAAGCCATAAATTAATGTCTCGTGCAAGAGAACCATCTATGTTATGGTATATATTAAGCCACTTTTTTTTTCATTAATAGTATTTCTGGTGTTTGTGGATGCTCTGGACATGACTGTTCCCATAATGATATAAAAAATAAGCTCCAAGGGAGAGGGGCACATCAGAAGGTCATTAGTTGGTGTCCCCATTTCCTGAAGAGAGTGTTGGACCTACTCGTAAAGGAATAGGAAACCCAAAACAGATTTTCTCCTAGGCTAAGCACTAAGTTTTTAAAATTTTAAATTGGGATAAACTTCAGATGGTCGAAGAAAAAATCATGGAAACTATTGAGAGGGGTAAGAAAATCTAAAAAATCGGTATTGATTCCAAGACCTTTTTCTAGCTCTCAATGGAATAAGTGGGTCATCTGGAGTTGTTACAGCTTAGGAGTTACTTCTACACTAGTTTTTTTATTTTTATTTTAATATGTACCATTCCGCCAAACTTTCACTGCTCTACAATTAGCTCCAAGTTCAAGCTATGCCAACTTATGGATCCACCCTCACTACTTATGTGGATTTTCCTAATTCTCATTTTCCTTAGAAGTTAGCATTAGGAAACACGAAAATAGAGTCCATGAGATTATTAGGTAAGTTCATCCAATTCTGAAGCAAAAAATCACATGCATTCCTTGTAAGAAAGCCACATGATAATCATCAATGTCATTCCTCTCAAAATATGCCAAGAACACAGGTGCATATTTTGATGAGGAGTTGTAGGAATGGTCAGGAATGCATCCCTTTAATTCATTCCTATTTCCTACCCAGATACCCATTGCACAAAATAATTCCTTCCTAGCAGGCACCTGTTAAACAAAAGTGAAAAATTGGAAACATTCTATGGAATAATCGAGGACTCGGGGTGAAGATTCAGCACATTTCCTTTTATAGATAGCAATTATCTTTCATCTAGAAATTTAAATATAAAAAAATAAAAAATACTCAATCATGTTTTCATACTCATGGCCACAGAAGCATGGAATGTTACACGTTTCTACAAAACTGGAAGTTTGTTAGGATGCAACAGTTTATCATGTACATACCCTAGAAATGTACGTACATACCCTAGAACTGACCAAACTTGAGAATATATAAATTTTTGATGTAAAGGAGGACACAAACCATTTCAATTATAACCAACATACCCAGGTTTGACCATAAAGATGCTTAAAATGTGCCCAGAATAATTAATGATGTTTTTGGTTGGCCAAAGATGAGGTATCATTTCTATTTGAAGGCTTACAAAGATCCTGGATACGTAGTATTTGGATTCCGTTGTTCATCCTACTCCTAAAACCAAACATAAACGTTGCATCTATGAGAGACTAATAAACCAACAAGAATATCTTTGTATCACTAAGAAATCACCTTGATCTAAGAGTATCAGTGAATTGATGCAAGGTTTTTATTACTCCAATTTGTGGCTTTCTAGAAAAACAAATTACCTTGATTATAAAAAGAAAAATTGACCATGTGGATGACTAGGACCTGCATCAATTTAGTACTAAGTGTACCTATTTTTCCTCACATAGAGCCTTTTTTGAATCATGATTCTCTCCTTGTAACTTTTGTTGGTAACCCTTCAAGTTGTATTGCATCAAATAACACCTATATATGTATTTGTCTTCCACATACCTTTGAATATATTGGAAGCCCCTTAGGTGGACCTAAAAACAACCTTACATAATTTTATTGGTTGTGTTATTGTTATAGTACGTAGACAACAACATTTGGGCATATCACTCTCGCATATGAAGGAATCAGGTAATACAACTAAGGGTGTGGTCTATCCTCCTTAGTTAGTGCCATGAAATATTTGACCTAGTACTATTGTAGGAAACCCTCTAGTATGATTAAATAATTTTATCATTTGATGCGCTATCTTTAGGACCTTGCAAACCTTAACTTCTTCAACACATGCATTGAAATTTATACACAATTTTCAATTTCGAGAATTTGGAAATTTCATTAATGTAGTGATGCAAAACTTGGATTAGAAATAAATATAATGATTATTGACACAATTGTGGGATACCTAGTTCAAAATAATCCAATTGCATGGTTGATGAACCTCCAAATTGCCACTTTTCATATCCCATCTTATGTCTAAATTTGATACATTTTTCCTTATAATCTAAGATCTTGTTAGAAAACATTAGTACTTTTGATGACCAATGTAGATATTATGACTTATGATTATCTAATTATATGTGACATTGCTTCATCTCAAGTTAAATGTTATATATGCTTGGTCTTAAAGTGTTTTTGATTTTTTTGTGTGATTTCAATATTTTAGCTAGTGTGGTCTACAAGAAGGGAATATTTCAACCTTGGAGAAGGTATTCTATTACCAAGACAAATATATCTCCATCACTTATTTCCAAAAACTACTTGTTGAATGGTTTAAAAATTTAAGATATATTGTCCATTCACACCCTTTAAAGATACCAGCACTTGGATATAGCAATAAATACCTTGAGCACTTCGATCTCGTATTGATATTAAGGATTTAAATTGAGTTGGAGGGAAAAAATATCTAACAACATGTGGAGATTTAGGAAGTTAAGAAACGACTCCCAATAATCAAGAGATTGATTTGATAGGGTAGATAGGACTCTTTTCAAGTAGAAATACGATAAAATTGATAGAGTAAGATTTTTTTTATTGTGATTGCATTTTCCTTGCTATTGTTCAATAGAGTTCAAATTGTAGTCAACACAACAAATTCGAACCTAATATTACATAATAGTTTATAAATAAAGTGCACAATGCTTGTTTAAGTTTTGAGTGTTTGAGTTTCCTCAAGGGTTCGAGGAACCTCCTTGTGTAGGACCTACTAAAGGAAATACCTCAAGAATCCCTATCATCATTTTGTTTCCTACCATTTTTTGGTTTTGCAAGTAGGCAAACTCTTGTAGAAAACATAATTTTAGTTTATATTTACTTTTATTTATAGCACTAATTTTATTTCCTCTACTTATTTTAACAACAATTTCAATTAATTTATTTCTTTTCCTATGTTTAAATTTCAATGTTTATTACTTTAATGTGGATCACATGAATCTAGTATATCATACTTAGTGTTAAAAGGGTTGACAAATTTTAGAAGCATCACATGTTCATTGGCTTAGGAACAATATCTTTAATTTATTTCTCATACAATAAGTGACCCTTTACCTTCATCTGTTCTTCCACATACTGTCAAAAGATACAGGAGTGCAAGTGATGGCTCCAAGTACATAATGGATGAATTAGAATTAATTATCAATGTTGAACATTTGTTTTATCACAATTTTCATTAGGGTTAGTAATTCAGATTTGACCTTTGCATACATAGTCTACAACCTCATAAATTTACATGATCCTTGGCTTAATAAGTAAAGTGAAAAGTTGATGGGTTCCATATAAAATGGAACTGCGTCAATTTAGTACTAAGTGTACCTATTTTTCCTCACATAGAGCTTTTTCGAATCATGATTCTCTCCTTTAGCTGACTCTAGGTTTTTGTTGAACAAAAATGGTCAGCTTTCCACAGCTTTCTCAAAGTATGGATTGGTTTACTGAGGAGTTGTAGGATTGATCAAGTTTTAGATACATCATGTGTCTACTTCTAAAAATCCATGTGGATTAGATATCCTCTTCCAACCACAAGCTTTGTATACAACTAGGAATACAAACGGATATATAGTTACAACTAGAGAGGCTTCACTAAAGAGGGTTGTGCAAACACTATTACAACAAAAGATGAGCAAGAAAAAGAGACACTTGAGAAATAAATCAAATTTATACCATCAGGATTTTGTAGTTATCTTTTAAGTTTTTCCTAATACTTAACAGTCTGTACAATGCTACCAAAACTAAAAGAAATTGTGTGTCTTGATTAAATAGATGTAATGTTGGATATATCATAGAACATATAAATCTATCAAATCATATTGGAATGACAGTAAAGGGAACACATAAGACTCTGTTAAATTAGCGACAAAGAACAAAACATAATACAATTCAAGTTGATGATGAATGGAGAGGCCTCATATTGCAGTTTTTAGAAAAATAATGCACATAGATGAGGAGGGAGGCCTCATTTATTGAACTGTTGTTATATGAAATTATTCCATCCTCATTTCTTATATCATTTTTCAATAAGGCCTTCGTTCAATGGTTCAGCAGGGGTTGTGCTACTCCACCCACCAAAGTTTAAATCCCCTAAAAAACATGTTTTGCCCCTCGTGGGTAGTCTCACCCCTACAAATAGGTTGTTTCTAGTTGGGGATGGAATAGATATTCCATATTCATGGCTTCTAGGACCAAAAGACACCATGTTTGGGCCAAAAATGCACTATGTTTTGGCTATAACATTTCAGAAACTCGGTCTAGCATTACATGGCACATTTTCAAATCCAAACACTTGCCTGAAATGTTTCCATATGTTTGAAATGCACATGTCTTATAAAAATTGGGAGTGATGCAACACCGACAAATCAGCTTCAAAGAGAAAACAAAACACAATCCAATTTCATGAAACAATGAACAGAGTGGAACACAGTTCATGTTTGGGAAAAACATGGGACCTTTCAAAACAACTCTACACATAGATGGTTAGATAGGGCTAGTACATTTTTAGTATTAAAATCCCAAGGAAGACCCGAGAGAAAAACTCCAACATGGAGGAAAACCCTAGCTTCTCCCTCCTATGCGGTGCTCCTCAAACCTCCAATACGGTTGAAAACCCCAGCTTCTCCCTCCTACACGATGCTCCCGAAACCTCCAACATAGCTGAAAACCCCAAATTATACCTCCTGTACGGTGCTCCTCAAGCCTCCAACACAGTTGGAAACCCCATCTTCTCCCTCTTGCGCGGTGCTCCTTAAATTTCCAACACAAATTAAAACCATAGATTCTCACTCCTACGCAGTGCTCCTCAAACTTGCATGGTGCTTTTCAAACCTCAGCGTCTGAAAACGTGAGGAGAGACTCCAAGTGTGGTGGCTGACATCATCTGGGAATCCCACAAACACATGTATTTTCCTTAAGCAATTGAGTGCTCCACGAGAATACTTGGTCACCTATCTGAAAGGGTAAAGTTCCCTAGGTAAAAATGAACTGAAGCTGAGCGCTATGAATTCCTTCACCATTGTGGGTCTGTGGAAGGTCAAATCTATGCTAAAAAAATAAAGCAAGGGAAGCGTCCAATGAAACGCTAAAGAAAGGGAAGCATCCAAGTAAACCTGCATGGTGCTCTTCCAACACGACCGAAAACCATATGCTCCATTCCAAGCAAGGGAAGCGTCCATGTAAACCTATGCGGTGATCCTCCAACATGAAAGAAAAACCTATGCCTTGGTGCTCCTCCAACAGAGCCAAAAACCCTATGCCTTGGTGCTCCTCCAACATGACCGAAAACCTTCTGCTCCCTCCCACAATGCGCTTCAAAAACCCTATGCCTTGGTGCTCCCCCAACACAACTGTAAACCATATGCCTTGGTGCTCCTCCAACATGGCCGAAAACCCTATGATACCTCCCAAAGCGCCAAAACCCTATGCTCCCTCCCAGAACGCGCTTCTGCTGCAACAAGCTTCTCACCGCTTTATAAAAAAAATACCCCTACATATTTCCATATTTATATAGTAAATAATTTCAACCCCTAGACCCTTAATGCACTCCTAATATAATGTTTTGATTTTTTTAATAATTTAACCCCCAATATGAATGAACATGTTATAGAATTGGTCTGTTAGTGACGCCCTCGTGAACCAACCATCAACTGGTTAGATTTTGGTTTTCTCCTCCCAACTAAATCACCCCTAAGGGGAACTAAACCCGAGTTTCCCTGTGGACCAAATAATTTCATAGAAATTAACTAACTTATATAACTTAAAATAATACACACATATACTATTTAAATTTATATATTTAATATTAAAGGATTGTCTATATGGAAACCATGGGGATATTAATGGAAATACTTATGATTCCCCCCATCAATTTATTTATCCTTGTATACCATACGTCCATTTTGTGCAATGAAGTTTGGGTATATGTTGACTTTAAAAATAAAAATATCCTTTGCCAGAATTATAGGAGATTAAATATTTCAAGGGAGGAATTGGGTAACATGCAAATATATTGTTAGAGCTTAAATCAATACTTTTTTGTCCATGATGAAATTTCAACTAACGATACTCGAAATGTCGCTGTTTGTCACAAAAAAAGGACAATTATGGATTGAAAATTATTTATTTGACTTCATTTGCTATGGACTTGATCATTAGTTTTAATCTTCATCCATTCCCATTTTTCTTAAAAGTAGTAAATCCATTTGAAAAGAGCATGTTCTCTCTCAAAGGTCATGTAGGATGTGATTTCTTTTCCCATAACCTTTGGTTTGTTAGTGATTTCAATAAAATATTGAAATATGATTTAATAGTATATTTATCTTAATTTAAAGGCGATTTACTCTAAAAATATGAAAAAAAAATATGGAAATTGAGGAAGTTAGGGTGGTTTTGGAAACAACTTATCTAGTTACAACCTCCTCCTACCCGATGGTAACTATCTCCAATTACTATAAAAAAGCAAAGGGTTAGGCCACGAGGAGGGACTTTTTCCGAAGTAATGTTATGTTGGATGAATTACACTATCTCCATCCCTTTTAATCAGTAGCAATTGATATCCATTCCTTATGTTTTGAAACTATTTCCCTGAGGTAGTTTCATTCGTAAAATACATTTGGAGGTTTGGTTGGGATGGAGGAGACAAGCAAGAGACCAGGAGTCTTGGTTTTGTAAGGTTCCTTGCATATCAAGGTAATATTGTAACTTTTTTCTATATGAATATACATTAGACATATTTCCCTTCCTCGATATAGTGTTTTTTATTATTTCTATGTGGCTTACAATTTGAAGTGTATTTCATTTGAGTAGTTTAATTTTATATTAGATTTGAATTTTAATATTATTAGTAGCCAATCTATTTGAGAAATTATTTGTATGGTTGTTGCGTAGGTCATATATTAGGATCAAGTGTGATTGGAGCAAAGAAATGTAGGACAGGTAGTCATAAACAAGGTATACTAGCTTCTTCCTTATAAAGTGTAGAAGGAGCAAGTCAATTAGTCGACTTGAATGATAGCTGGCTTAGTCGATCAATCGACTAAGTTGATGAGCTGACTTAGTCGATCAGCTGACTAAGTCGGTCGGTCAACTGAACTAGAAATTAGGTCGGCCACCTAAGGTCATGTTGGTTCACCCAATCGACAGGTAGTTACTTTGTAACCATTCTATAATCATATATATTAGGCTATTGAGCCAGATGAGAACTCAGTTCAGTTCTTTGCGTTGTATTGACTTATTCGTATAATTTAATCTGTTAATTCTCTTACTTGTTCTTATCTCTTGTCTCTGTTTTATATGTATGTTTTAGTATGCCATATTATTGGTAACCTTATGTGATCTGTGAGATTACAGCATTGGTTTTGTTGTCGGTAGTACATGTCTGAAATGTATGCAAACAGATGATACCAGAGCAGGAGATTAAGGACTGGTGGGAATGTAAAGTTGCAAACTATTTGCAGAATTATGCACAAAGGAATAGATTAACAATCTCACAAGAAAAAGAAATATTTTTTACAGAAACGCATGAAAAGTTTGTCGAATCTGTGCCCCAATTTCTGAAGAAACTATTGGATGAGAAAGCCGGGAGGGACTAAAGAACAATAGTTGCTGGAAACACTGATCCGAGGAGGTAGAACAAACTTGTCTAAGTGATTTGAGAAAATCACTGATGACTTCTGTGAGGAGCAAGCAGTCGAAGACAGAACCTCGGTAGAAACCGTCAAGGAGAAATTTTACACCGATTCCACCGAGCAATTTCTGTGTTCTTTACAGACCTTGCTGTTCAAATTTCTGATTGAGAAGGGAGTAGCACATATTTTCGAACCTCATCCATCACTTCATGAACAACCATCAAAATCTAACTAGGCGAAAAAGCAAAGGAAGTGGGAAAAATTTATTGCAAAAAGGGAGTGGGAATACTTCCTAAGAAAATAGACCGAACTATCTGGGCTTCCTAAAAGCGTCGGGTGGGCTATGGGGGGGTAGCTGGTCATATGTCAAGATAAGGTAGATTGGATTCTAGTAGAATAAGAAATAGATACCATTCACCAGTAATGAGAAGTCAACCAAAAGGGAACTCAAGAGAATAGTATCACACACAGGTATGTCAGACATTCAGAAAATAGAGAGGAAAGAGAGACAATAGAGGAGGGAAGCAAGAAGAGAAAGAGCCTTAGAGCTGTATAGAGGAAGGAATCCTAGGGTGATCGACCAGGAAGAGAATCCACCAGATTCGGGTCATGACCGACAGGAAGAAGGCATGGAACAAGAGACGTCCCCTATGGAGGAAGAATTGTGGATAGAGCAGCCAAAAGCTCTCCAATTAAGAGCTCCCCATGAAGGAACAACCCTCTCTCCATTGAATCCATGTACTCAGATACAGACTATAGTCAAAGAGGACCTTCGACTACAAGCCGGTGACTTTAGTATATGTAGTCGACTAGATGATGAAACATACACT
>LPNX010448938.1:4547-18160 GCA_001517045.1 Pseudotsuga menziesii | reverse complement strand
CCGCCAAACACAGCTTTAGAAGACACAGAACATTCAGAACTGTGGACAAATAGTTGCAGTAGGCCATCGGCAACAGAAGTCGACATCCACCGACTGCCAATCGATGAATATTCGACAACTGACGGGAACGATAGTTTTGTCGACCATAGTCTTGCAGAGACTAATAAACCAATAACCTCACTACCCTCACTTCCACCCCCACCTCCACCACCACCACCTCCTGAGAGCAGTGATAGTGATTCAGACATGGGTCACAGATCAACTCACATTCCTCTATATGAGGGGGATGAGGACCCCAGATGACACTGGTTCATCTGTGAGTCTACTTGGGAGGCCAACCAAGTTACAGACGAAGATAGACAAATGGAACAGTTCGTCGGTGCCTTGAGGAAAAGGGCATTGACGTGGTATATGACCTTTCTAGATAGACAACCTAGAGCAACCAAAGACAATATCAAGGCGAAATTTTTATCATTTTTCAAAAATCTATATGCCAAACACTTGGCAGTAAAAAAACTGAAAACTACATCACAGAAGCCAGGGGAAACTGTCCGTGACTATGATAAGCGATGGAAAGACCTTCTGATCCAGCTGGACTATGTTATAGATGAGAAATTACTAATCCAGTGGTTTCTTACAGGGTTATCTCAGAAAGTTCACCGACATATCAGTTTGGAAACATTCAAATCTTATGAGGATGCGCTCACAAAAGATCTCCAAGTGGAGATGGATGAAGACATACCCACTTACTCTACTGATCATAGATTAGAGGAACAACTCAAAAATGTATAGAAGTCTTTGAAGGAGTTAAACCTTAAGAATTAGGAGATCTGGTGCACCAAATGCTCAACAGCCAACCATTCCAAAGACAACTGTCGACAGGAATATAGCCCACAAGACGTTCAATTCGTGTAGACCAAATCATTTTGTGACATTTTCTAAGAGCACGGGGATCACTCAACAAAATACTGCTCGTTCAACATGAAGAATGACAAGGCCTCCTGGTGTGCCATCTGCGAGACTAAAAATAATAACACGGCTGACTATTATTTGAACCGGAAGAACCGACAGAATTATCAGGCGGTCTACCAAACCAATGCAATGGCATAGCGTAATGAGCAAAACAATTTAGAAAATGATCAGAACGGTCAGAGATATGAGGGTTGATGATATGAGCAATGGTACGACAATTGACGTGTAAGCTATGAAGGTAGAGATCGATTCCCTGGGAATCACGACAATCGACCACGTCGACCCATCTAGTGCTTTACATGTTATAAAGAGGGACATCAGTATGCCGAATGTCCATATAAAGACAGAACTGACCTCAAATTTTGTACTCACTGTGGAGTAGGGGATCACTCCCTACAGGATTACCCTACCGTGTTGGAAAAAATTAATACAAAGAAAAATGTTAATGTCTTGTCCTTTGTGCAAAAACATGATGTAATAAACACAAAAAACTTGCATATTGTAACTAGACAAGGAACACAAATAGGAGCTGATAATCCAAGAATTAGTAAAATAAAAGAGAAACATGTCTATCCTGACCCACTGAAAGAAAAAAAACATACAAAGAAGAAACCAATGTATTCAAATAATTCACACGACAATAACAAGCTAAAGACAATTGACATAACTCAATAAATGAATTAATACAGCTCGTACAACACGACAATTTAGTATCTTAGTTCATCGATTTGCTATATGAAATAAAGCATAACAACTCTAAAAAACAAACTAAAAGCATCTGCAGCTTAAATAAAAAAGACAAAGGTGATGCCGACCCACTTGTCGACCTGGAAATTGAAGGATACCACGTCCGACAAGTAGTGCTCGACTTCGGCTCACAAGTAAACATCATGACTCATGACACTTGGGAACAAATGGGCAGACCTGGACTCTATGAGTCAGAAATATACTTGAAACTAGCTGACTAGGGCTTAATTGAACCCATTGGAGTCTGGAAAAATGTCGACACAACTATAAAAGGAATCTCGACCAAGGTTGACTTCGAAATCATTGACCTGAAGGAAGGATCCAGTTCCTTCCCAGTGTTAGTAGGTCGACCTTGGGGTAGAAAGATGAAAGCATCGATATCCCTGGACAAGGAACGAATCAAATTGAAAGGAAATGGACAAAAGGTCATTATACGCATTCATCCATCTCAAGGGGAACCTTGGTCTGAACCTATCGATGAAGAAATCGATGTCCGATAACTCTACCAGATCCAAAATGATTTATATTATACAGAACCAAATATCCATGGAGAACTTCATTTACGCAACCAAGACTCAGTTGGTTATAATTCAGATTCCAAATTATACAATTGGGAGATCGAGAACTACGAAACATAAGAAATAGGGTCTGGACTATACAAAAGGTGCCAAAAAATCCCACCCAACAGTGCTTCATAGGAGTCCATTGTCCCAAAAATATTTGAGAAAAAATTAGGGAACACCCTGCCTTACAACCTACCAATGTAAATACTACACAACTACCAAGATACAAGGAAAGGGAATCACCAGTCATGCATGTCGAACAGGTCTCCAAAAATATTGGTGAACATGGCCGCCTTCAAAGCCTAGTAGAAACTTTTATAGGACAAGCTACTATATGGTGGGATACCCATCAAACAAGACTGCAGACCTGGACAACTGCTTCGACTTATTTTATCGAAAGGTTTGGAGGAAAGAAATTAACCCAACAAGCTCAGATACTTGTATTCACTCAAGGAGAGAACCCAGAAGATCATATAAAAACATGTGAAAAAGAGTGGATAAGACTTGGATACAAGGATGAACGAGCATGGCCACACTTGTTCCCATCAACCCTTGCCAACTTACCAAAAAAATGGTATAAGATGGAAGAAGCTAGAGGTGAAACCTTCTTATGGCATGAACTCAGGGAAAATTTTATTAAATATTTCAACTTTATACCACAAAATGAAAACATGGTCGAAACAGCAAAACAAATTAAAGAGTTTATCTGGCCGACCAAAAATAAACCCTTAGAAGATAAGTGACAGACAAGGAAATGCAACACTATACAAACAAAGACAAAACCACAGTCGACAAGACTACAATTAGAAAACAAAAACACAGAAGGGAAAAGCTTTAAATGGAAATCCAACCATGTCGAAATGACCAAACCCATTTGTACAATCCTGAAAGTCGAAACAACCGACAAACAAGATACTGATAGAATGACTGCAGCCGACTTCCTTGCCACATTCTCACAGTTTAAGGAAGCAATTCGACCAACCAATGAAGCCAAAGCACCAGAATGGCTATATGCTAAAGTTAAAACTAAAGAGTTCGACATCTCAAATGATGACCGACCAAAAATGGCAAAGATTGGTGACTACTGGAGCGAAGAGCAGACCACAGAGATAGTAAACTTATTAAAAGAGTTTCAAGATGTCTTTGCTCGAGACTATAAAGACCTCAAAGGATTGATCCACGAAATGGGAGAGATGAAAATTGATACTAAACCTGATGTTCGACCTGTGAATAGAATGCCTTATAAACTAGCTCACAAATACAAATACAAGGAGATAGTAAAAAAGGAAATTGATAACATGCTAGTAGCAGGCATCATCTATCCTATCGACCAATCAGAATGGGCAAGTCAAATGGTTGTACAACCTAAGAAACATGATCCAACCAGACTAAGAATTTGTGTCGACTTCAGGGAACTAAACAAAGTAACACTGACAGACCCATTTCCAACCCCTTATGCAGATGAAATCTTGAATGAAGTTGCAGGACATGAATGCTACTCATTTACAAAAGGATTCTCAGGATATAACCAAGTTCCAATAGCTAAAGAAGACCAAAAGAAGACAACCTTTGTGTGTGAATTTGGTTCACTTGTTTACAAAGTTATGCCTTTTGGATTAAAGAATGCACCCGCAGTATTTTCTCGAATTGTTGTCAAAACATTTCAAGAATATATCTATAATACCATGGCAGTATACTTTGATGATTGGACAATATACTCCATGCTAAAGGATCATTGCAAATGGCTCAGACTTATGCTGGAGAGATGTCGACAGATTCAACTCTCCCTAAACATCAAGAAATGCATATTTGTGACCCCCATAGAGATATTATTAGGGAACATTGTCTGTAAGGAAGGCATTAAGGTTGACTTTGCAAAGATCAAAATTATCCTCGACCTAAAACCACTAGTAAACCCAAACCAAGTCAGGGTGTTACTTGGCCACACAGGCTATTACAGAAAATTCATAAGATATTATTCAGATATGACCTACCCTCTTGAAGAACTATTAAGAGAAGATCAAGAGTGTAACTGGACAGAGGAGTGCCACATATCATTTGAAAAATTAAAAAGAAAGCTATTCGAAGCACCAATCCTAAAGTTTCCAAACTGGTCGATCAAGTTCCATGTTCATATTGATGCATCAGGCCTAGAAATAGGAGAAATCTTAACTCAACCAGTATATGATGGAATGGATTATCCTATAGTTTACAGTAGTAGAAAATTAAATAAGGCTGAGAGAAACTATTCGACAATAGAAAGAGAAGCACTAGGAATGGTATCTGCCCTACAAAAATATTGACATTATCTCTTAGCTAACCCATTTATATTCTATACCGACCATCAGGCCCTGAGGTATCTCATCAATAGACCACTACATCATGGAAGGATTTGTCGATGGCTACTTCTCTTCCAAGAATTTGAGTTTGAAGTCGTTGTCTGACCAGGCAAGTTAAATGTAGGTCCCGACCATTTATCCCAAATCGACACAGGAGAATAACCGACAGGAGTCGATGATGACTTACCTGATGCACATTTATTTCAAATAGAAGCAGTTCTAGCATAAATAGAAGAAATAGCTCAGTTCTTGGAAGATGGACATGCACCAGAAGGAATGAGTACAAAGAAAAAGCAGATCCTAGCTATGAAGGCTGCACCATATAGTCTTATCAATGGATTTTTATATAAAATGGGATTAGATGACATCCTTAGAAGGTGTGTACTAGAACATGAATGAGACAACATTATGCATGAAGCACACTATGGACCTACATGAGGACATTTTCAAGCAGACACAATTGCAAAGAAAATCCAACAGTCAGGATTATGGTGGCCGACACTCCATAGAGATTGCAAAAATTTTGTTAGTCGATGTGATAGATGTCAATGACTAGGTTGACTCCTACCTAGTACATAAATGCCTTTGATATTAATAAAACCAATCTTGACATTTGAAATCTAGGACATAGGCTTCACAGGACCATTTCCTATACCAACAAAAAGACAAGTGCAAGGTATATCATTACTGCAGTCGAATATGCCACTAAATGGGCAGAAGCTGAACCAGTTGATAGATGTTCTAGTGAGATAGCTGATAAGTTTATCTATGAGAATATCATCACTAGATTTGGATGTCCACTAACTCTAATTAGCGACCAGGGAACACATTTCATCAATAGAACCATCAAAATCCTAACCGACCAGTTCCAAATCGACCATCGTCGGAGTACAGCATACCATCCTCAATCGAATGGAGCAATTGAAGCATTTAATAAAACATTAACAAGAGGACTAACTAAAATATGTAATTCTGATAAGGATGACTGGGATGAGAAAATACCTGCAGTATTATGGGCATACAGAACAACATATAAACAATCGAACGACCAAACTCATTTTCGACTAGTTTATGGACAAGAAGAAGTAGTTCCACTACACTTTCGACAACAGACACCTTTCATCGCAGAAATCCTAGATGTCAATGTCAAACAAGGAAGGAAGGACCGACTATTGCAACTCAGCAAACTTGAAGAGCACTGACTAATGGCAATACAACATTAAGAAATCCATAAACAACAACAAAAAGCATGGCACGACCACGACATCAAGAACAAAAACTTGTCGGTCAGAGACCTTGCTTTACTATACAATAGTCAAGTAAAAGGCAAACCTAAAAAGCTCCACACATAATGGATGGGACCTTACATTGTCGAAGAGATACATCCCAATGATGCAGTTCGACTAAGGACGTTACAGAGCATAGTATTTCGGAAGCTCGCTAATGGAGCCCAACTAAAACGCTACAGAAACTAAAAATTCAATATATATATATATATATATAATGACCATAACCATCAACCAAAAGCCATAAAAACTTAAAAACAAAAAATTCAAAAGCCAAAAAAAAATACCGTACTCACAGAAAGCTTTGACAGGAAATTACCATCTTGACAACTGACATCATGGCCATCGACATAACACCATCGACCATTTTCATCAACCGACCACTCCCATCAACCATTCTCATAACTGACATCAACCAACGACCTTGATAGTCCCATCGTGCATTCATGACATCGAGCGCCAAAAACAATTTTCCATTAACGCACACTCAAGTATTCCAGCTGGAACATCACGTTCGCCATTAATACAACCATCGACGCACACATCCACAACATCGCTTATACATACTGGATCACCAAAGGATCATTCACCGCAATCCATATAGAGAAAGCATCAGAGCAATTAGTCGACTAAAAACCGAGAACCCCTTAGTGAAATCGACCACCAAACTGACACAATGGCCCCCAAACAAACTAGAGCCTTGACCAAAGCCAAGGAACTACAGGCTGCGGATACACCTTTAGTCTGTAGGTTGAAAAATATTAATAATGCCAAGGTATAGGAAGGCTCATTGCAAAAACTATGGGCCGAAATGCAAGAGTGGGCCTTTGTCAACAAAAAGGCCACTCAAGCCGTAGAGAACGTCAAACACATCACTATCTTTGGCTATGTCAATGCGCCACTTATGGCCAGCTTTGGTGGCATGAAGGAAACTACTGTCAAATTCATCATCAGCCGATATCATAATGGCCGATTCTACTTCGACCAAACGGTCGACATCTCTGGAGAAGTCATCTCCAAGCTGACCGATCTCTCCAATGAAGGAAACCCCATGCCAGTCGGTATCAAAGAAGGACTAGTTGAAGAGCTCACTGGGTCATCTTCAGGTAAGAACTCGAATGGGTTGATGATCAGCCAAATCACAACCCGAACGCCACAGATTGTGGCCAAAATAATCACAATCACACTCACACTAGCAGGTCAAGGCAGTGACCTTAAGTTAGACATGCTAGAAGCTGTCGATACCATTTCCACCGATGGAAGAATATACAAATGGGCAGAATATGTTGCTGAAATGGTGAATACCATCTATGAAAGATGTCAAGAAACAGGGGGAATCATCAATTTCCCCTCCCTAATCTTATGGATAGTCATGTACCATATCTTCCCAGAGGGGAGTCCAGTCTTTCAGGCACCATCGAAGTTCGACATGTGGAGATTTAAGCCATTCTCCCAGAGAGGAACATTGCATGAACTAGAAAGAGGAAAGGTACTATTGGGGAACTGGCTTCAACAGCTCAAGGTCTGCACAACTAGATGGAGGGTTCCTCAAAACATCCGAAGAAATCTACCGATGAACTCCCACATCCAGTTGGAGCTCGACCATACCTCGGTATGGTACATGCAGGGCAACAACTCAAACACCAAATCCATCGACTACTATCCATCAGTCGACGAGATATTTCAGGAACTGTCTTGATAGGCAAAAACAAAAATACCAGTACTAGCAGTAGTAATGCATAGTGACTTCTCGATCGAGGAGCCGCTCATAGACCAGGAAAAAGAGGAAGACTACAATCTAAACCTCTATATCAGCACCTTTGTGTCAGAGGAGACACCGGTCGAGCACACCAGTCGACTTCAAATAACCATCAAACCTCCAACTGCAAAGAGGGTAGAAACCCAGACCACAAAGCCACAGCCATAGCAGTAGGTAATTCCTCTAGCTGCAGAAAGCGTCATCCCGACCCAGGAACCAAGGGGGGAGACAGAACAAGAAAACCCTGAGTATGTTGTCACAAAAGGCATTATTCAAAAATTGTCAAAGGAGATAGTAGCAGCCAGGAAGAAGCTCAAGGCACAACAACAACAACAAGGTAAACGTAAGCGCAAGCTTATTCTCACCGACTCATTAGAAGATGAAGAGGAATTGGTAGCCACGGCCCTCGACATCATAGAGGATGCTGCAGTGAACAAGGTGTCGGTCGAGACCCAGTTCCAAAGATTTGTTGACACAGGAGCACAAGCAGGTTGACCAAAGAAAGCTAAGACTACGACGACGCCTGAAAACATTATCGATCTTGTGTCGACGCCTCCACCCCCATCACCAATGAAAGTAACCGAGGAACAAGTACCGGTCCCACACTCAATAAGCCCCCTTGACTTATGCAAAAGTGTGATGACGAAGGCTGTGAAAGCAAAGTTTAACAAAGATATAGATTTACAGGCGTTCATTGAGAAGCTGCCTAACATATTTACATTGGCGCACAAGATCTTTACCAAAGCCCCACTCTTCACAACTGAAGGATACCAACCAGGACATGAAGCATAGTCCAGAACAATTGCAACCATCATGTCAACTTTCGAGAGAAATACCGACAAGGAAGCTGAAGTGGTTGCACGACGGTCCTCGACTATCACTCTGACCGTACCCCAAGCCGACCTACCAGCCACTGCACCGAATGAAGGAGAAGAAACTGAGGAGGACATATCCCAACAAATTAACTGAATGTTCTCCAACGTAGACTCGCCTACTCACCTTGATAATCCACCACTTCCCCACCTTTCCCCCAACCCAGTCACCCCCAACCATTCACCAAATCCATCACCACCACCACCCCCCGACTCAGAGCAAGCCCCCCCACAATCTTCAGCACCAACTGCATCCACTTCTGCACCCCTTCCATCTCCACAACCGAAAGCAGCAACCATCCCATCGTTGCAACCAGAAAATTCAGCAACCACCCTCCCACAAACCAAAGAACCTGACTCGACTTTTGTAGGTACAGAGGTGCTGACTCAAACAGATAAATAAAAACACAAAAAGAGGAAGGAGAAACAGAAGAAGGAGCATCATGGAGAGCCATCAAGGGTCCACATCAAATTGAAAGATGCAACTTCACTGATCGACATAGAGCTATGACAACTCCTCAAGACCCTAGCAAGTGAAGCGAAGATGAGGAGTGAGCAAAGAAACAAGGAACTCGATGAAAAGAATGTAGAACAGGTCAAGTTCCTTGACAAATGCAAGAATCTGTCCCAGTCCGTCATGCTGGGCCCCATCGAGGTAGACATAGACAAACCACTTGAAAGGGTGTATCAGCTATTTGAGAGCATGGTGTTGTCCCTCCAAGCTCACATTCAGGAAACCAAGGAAGAACAAAAAGAAGAAACTACTCGACTCCTACTGGAACAACACACTGCCTTTTCTGAAGCCTATAAAGTGTTGCAGGATCATATGGAGGAGTCTGTCATAACTGAAGAAATACTAAGAGACTGACCTAATTACTATGGACAAGTCTATCAGTAGACTCACCAGACTTGACAAGGGATTCAGGCGTTAGAAAGCAGAAAAATCACTGATGAAGCACTCATAATGACAATAGAAGAACAAATAGTGCTTGAAACTGCCAAACTGCAGAAACTAGAAAGGGAGGCACATTAGTGGGTACAACAAGCTCTCCCTAACTTGGAGAAAGTCAACATCATCTGCCCACAGATGAAACGACTTATCGAGACTGCAGAGGAGAAGGACCAGTTTATGGGTCCCTACATGGAGAGGATAGTCAAAGTATCCATTTTAGAGAAGATGTCGATCTTATCAGGCTTGACCACACTCACCATCAACATCCAGAAAATTTTGTAGAGTTGGACATATTTCCAACATCACCTTGCAGTAACAGCCCCAGCCATTGTAGAAGTCTATGTACATAAAATACTGACCATCAAACTTCATAGCCCACCACAATAACTATTGAGACCAGCCAGGCAGAATTTTGTACCTCCCTGTTTCTTTAGGATGAAGAAAATTGTTCGTGGGGGAGATGTAGAAGGAGCAAGTCGATTAGTCAACTTGAACAATAGCTGACTTAGTCGATCAATCGACTAAGTTGATGAACCAACTTAGTCGATCAGTCAGCTAAGTCGGTCGGCCGATTGGACTAGAAATTAGGTCGGCCACCTAAGGTCATGTCGGTTTACTGAACCGACAGGTAGTTACTTTGTAACCGTTTTGTAATCATATATATTAGGCTGTTGAGCCAGATGAGAACTCAGCTCAGTTCTCTACGTTGTATGGAATCATTCGTATAATTTAATCCATTAATTCTCTTACTTGTTCTTATCTCTTGTCTCTGTTTTATATGTATTTTTTAGTATGTATTTTTGGTAACCTTATGTGATGTGTGAGATTACAACATAAAGTCTTAGATTATATTTATTTGTAAATTATCTTAAGGACTCTTTTTGTTTGCATTTCAACCCTAGGTTGTCTATCTGAGTTAAATCTAGTATATTGGTGTTTGAGCTTCATCATTTTGATGAGATTCTTAACAAAAAAAGTGGTGAATTCATAGGGTAGAAACCATTTGCTTTGGAGTTTTTGCATCTGTTCCTCTAGTTTGTTTCATTGCATTGTGCCTTTTCAAGTTCGGCTTGGTCTTAGAACTTTAATTTTTAGATACCAAGAACTTCTGTTTTTTCTAATTTTGAATTTTTATTTTCAAACTTCTTAGGACTATGTCGATGCTTTTAGTACTTATAATAGTGATTTCCCTACAATTTTTTGTTCAATTGTATGCACAATAGTGATTTAATGAGTCTTTGACAACTTTACACACATATGTGATTTTCATGTAAGAGGTGATTTTTTCACACCTTAATCTACCTATAGGGTTGGTTGAGTTGTTTTGAAAGTGTCTAAGTGTTCTAGGTTGGGAATAAAGATCTCTCAGAGTTAGGGTGTCTTGTTTGTGACCAAGTTTGGCTTCTCCTTTTGAAATGTTTGGTGAAAGGATTTTTGAAAAGTGCATTTGTTTATAGTCCTTCTCACTATTTGGTTTGATACACTTTGAAAGTGTCTGACTGTTTAGGTCACGTGGTGACCTCTCTGAAGTAATTTGTATGCTCTATGATCATTTTTTCATTTCGAATCTTTTGAGTGAAAAGTTAAGAAAAAAATAGTCTTTTTGTTTCAGGCTTCTTTTGTTCAGTTTGCTTTTGATAATCCTTTGAGGTAGAAGATCAAGGTATCATTTCTTGTTGTTGTATGACCCTAATTGCATCATTTGGGTGTAAAATTAGAATTTACCAAAACTAGTAGCTTAGTAAGTCAGTTTTGCTTATTTGAGACTAAGAGTGGTCTTGTATACTTTTCTCAACTTTACATTCTTGTATGAATGAACAATCCTGTGTTTGTGGCTGCTTTCACTGATTTTGATAAGGATATCATAGGTTTTTTTCATTGCTTGTGTTGCATAGTTTTTCATGATTAATTTCTTGTTTCTTATTTGTAAAAGAGTAAACAAAGTTGGATCAATTCATGAAGTTGATTTTGACTTTTGTACATTTCAAGTGTCTTTCGAAGATTTGGATTTGCATTTTTCATTGGAAACAAAAATTGCATTTGTGTTTTGTTAAAATATCAAGTTTTAATTCAAAGTATATCTTTTCATTTTGTATCAAAAAGGTTTTCTTGTTTTGCATTTGGTTTTAGTAGTACATAATTTTTGACAATATTGTCAGAAGATGCTTCCATATTGTATTACATTGTAATACAATTTCTGAAAATTTTACGATTGATTTCATAAAATATTAACTATAAATTTCAACCTTTTGCATTTTTGTTCTTTAATTTGAATAGAGTTAAACAAAACATGTAAGAAATTTGTTGGTAAACATGAAAGTATACTACATATAATGCAGAATGTATACACTGATTAATAATTTACCAAACCAAATAATTACATATTGCAACTTTAATTAACAAGTTGCCATAACTAGGGATTTCCCTACCAAGTATCATTGTTAACCATGAAAACATATTAATGCATATATATTTAAATATATAAAAGTAATTTAACTAATATTGATGTTAAAGGACCCGAATGCATGTGATAACTATTCCATAAATGATACAGGGGCAGATAATGGGGCCAACCCGTCATCAACATGATGTCACACATGTATCACCCCCTCTTCATTAACTCTACTCTAAGACGTGGACATCTCCTGGACGCGACCGTCACCTAGTTGTAGGAGGATTTTAATGCACCTCCTTGGTTCTTGGGCCAACGCGCCAACATATTAAGGCCTAGTATCCTTTGTCATTTTGGCCATTTTCTCTCTGTGTTCTTGCAACTCTGTCCTCAGCCTTCTTCTGGTCATTCATCCCTTTGCAACTTAGTCCCTGGCCCTAAGCTCACCATCACCCTTTGTTAGCCAACCATGTCACACAAAAAACAAGGTATCCCTTGCTGTGGTCATCTAGGGAGAGGCATCAAGTCTAATTTCCCATTTCAAGTCAGTGCTTAGGCTAGTGGTGATGGATTTGATGTCGAGATCCCTGAAGCTGTTTGCCTCATGGTGAATGATTGGGAAGATGAATTGTCTGGTGCAGTCAACACAACTAGCCACACTTTGGAGCGATGAAGGAACTATTGGGTGATAAAAAAAAATCCTCATTCAGCTCATTCTTTGCTTCCACTCCCATCCTCTAGCACCTGCACCTCTTGCATGAACACCTCCTTCTCCTACTATCCCCACAACCCCCCTTGTTTCAGCCTCGACGCCATCCTACTCCACCATTTCCCCCGCAATCCCTATGGAATGCGAGCCTCCTCCTCCCCCATCACTGAGTCGCATAAAATCTCTCTCTATTGGTAAATGCACTCCCAGTCAAGCAATGGAAAGAAAGACAACCCCTCTCCTGGTTAAACAACCTCCTATAGGTAGCGGTGATGATGATGATTACTCCAGTAGAGAGGAGGCGTACTCCTCCAATGACGAAAATTTGGATGGCAAGGATGACCGAAGCGAGCCGGTTTCCACTAGCTTTGGTTGCCCTATCATTGAGGATCCATTCCAGAAGCCTTAGTCAGGTTTTTTTCAATGGCTTTTTTTGTTTTTTTTCAAAAAAAATATGAGCTTATCAATGTCAGAATCTTGTCTGTCGATTTTATTTCAGGAACTATTATGTCTTTTTGTATAAGGATACTATCATGTTTTCCCTCATGAAGGGAGGGTTCAATAATCTTTTTAGAACTATTCTACCTGCTTGTCTCTTTGAGCAGACATGTATCTCTGAACTATAACTATTTTTGTAACACTATCACCTTTTTTCAACGGAATAGTCTCTTAACTTACAAAAAAAATATTATTGTTAAAGGGAGATATAAGATTCATTTATGAAGACTTTGTATGTATCCTAATGATGATAGGACCCCTTTTCACCCTATACTCTTCACTTGATATATTTACCCAAGTTACTCTATCTTACTCAAGAAAAAATATATATGCCTTGTTTAAAAGGTATAATCGTTGCTCTCAATTATAGTAAAGAAGCACTTCTAAACAATACAGGTTTACTTATACGTTGGGATCATAAAAATAATATGAAGTGACCAGTAAAGGTTTCATTCCTGATAGAATATGTGACTAAGAGTTGTGTGAGGTTTATATCATGATTAAAAATGTCATTTTGATATGTT
>LPNX010448932.1:0-45450 GCA_001517045.1 Pseudotsuga menziesii | reverse complement strand
TGCAGACTCAAGCATAAAGTTCTGGCAACAATGGACTATAATTTCGATGCTCTCAATTTTCTCTTATGCTTTCAATGTACCAATGGGTTCCTTATATAGTGCTTCAAAGGGGTACTGAAGGGTCGAATCCGTGCGATCTCAAGGAATATGGAAGGCCAGGAGTCATATGAGTCAGATCCAAGTCAAGGAACAGTCCAAAAGGATTTGGATTTATGCACACATCCTGATGTACGCGACTATCGAGGGAATACCCGCGTATGTACGCGGTTATCGGGGAAAAAGCCGCGTATATCAATATTATAATGTTTTTTGGGGATGATCAAGGTAACATCAAAAGATATAAAGTGGTCCAAAGGGGCTAATGAGTCTGCAGCGGGACAAGGGAAGGCCATACAATGTGTGATTCACCTAGTGTGGTGAAATCCGCTATAACACCTTGGTGTGCAGAGGCTGTGGGTATTGCAGAGACAGGGGGGATGAATGGAATGATATGGGGTAGATGGGTACAAGTTACAATGAGACTGTGAGGGAAGCCAAGGAAGCGAGTGGTATTACGATAGGAGGAGCAAGGTTTCTACAATACAAGAGGAAGAGGACAGGAGAAGGTCCTGCTGCGATTGAAATGCAAGACCATGAAGGAATACTACACGGGATGAAGAAAACCTACAGGGACAACCAGGCTATGCCAAAGCTAGAGAAAAGATCAAACCCTAGTGACAACATACCTACACCTTCATGCACTATGGTGCACTCAGGAAGAAAAGCAAGTTCAACACTGACTTGTGCAACGTGTCAAAAACACTCTAATAGTAGTGGAATCAACAATTGTAGGAAGAAGGCCCAGGATTGCGGGAAATGATGCGAAATTTCCTCTATTTCATGGAAATAGGACTAGGGATCCCCGAGAAATACTTGTTCTTCTGTGAGGAAGTATGAACTATCACACAAATTGTGGATGATGAGGTTAAGAAGGTCCAATTAGCAACGACCCTTCAAGGTTGTGCACTATATTGGTTCATGAAGTTTATACAATTTCCTACAAAGAATCCAACAAAGACTCTAGCTAAAGTGAGAAAAGGATTAATTGAAGAGTTCAAAAAAATAAAGTCTGAGGCACAATAAATAATAGAGCTGAAGGAGATCAAGCAGTATCCAAATGAAACTGTTTGGGAATTTGATCAAATATTCAAGACACTGATGGAAAGTGTTAGCTTTGAGATGAGTGATTTTCAACATAAGGAATGGTTCATCACAGTATCAGTATTTCATATCATATTACCATTGATGCAACAAAATATTGTGATGAAGTTGGAAGCTTCACCTATTAGTGAGAATGCATTCGGTATGAACCAAATTAAAACACAACTAGCGAATATAACCCTCCAATTTCATGATATCAATACGGGAGAAGAGAATCCCAAAGAATTTTGTTGTACTCACAGAAGGACATCATAAGGATAATTGTTAAGATTTTTTAAACTACCTGTTGTCAGGAGCCCTGAACCCATTGAGTTATGGAAACATTCCATGGTGATAGATCTTCCAAGTTTATGGGAATCAACATGAATATTGTGGATATATGAAAAATATGGTCACGAAGTTGACGAATTTGTACTGTACATTTTGCCAATTTGTTGGTCATAAGGATAAGGATTTCCACACATATGATTTACTTCACGACAGAACAATGGACACGCACTATGTGAAGGGAGAATATGATCGGACGGTGCAGCAACCATAGCAACATCCATAGGTGGTATGGTAAAACCACCACCTCAACCGCATTTTGTACCGTAGTCGTAACTGCAGATGTACCGCAGCCGCAACTGCAAATGCAATTTGTACAACAACTGCAACCAAAACCATAGTAGAATCAGATGCACATGGTTCCACGGTAGCCATAGTATAATATTCCCCAAAAATATGTCTAGGAGAAGCTAAATCCCCTGTAGAAGCAATTTAATCAACCATAGTATCAGCATCAAGGAGGATTCCACGAAGGACAAAGTGGAGGTTTTGGTTGAGGAGGAGGACGAGGTCACGGAATAGTACAACATTATAATTGTGGAGTGCTGGGAAATTATCAGAGAGATTTCACACAATTTCTAGTGTAATGTACTTATTGTGTCATTGTTAACCACATTATTGAGAATTGTCTATAGCTGATCGCGAAGTGGAAAGCAGAAAACGTTCCACAGTTACAAAACTAGAACCAGAACAAGAACCAGAACCAGTTGCAAATCAGTTGCAGAACTAGAACCAAATTCCATTTCGAAACAAGAATTCAAATCATAATGTGAACCAACCAGTGAATCCTCCACCAAATCTAAACTAGGGACCGATGGTTGCAACAATTTTAGCAGAACCCAGGATGCAGGATGCTGGTGTTTCTTCCAATACTCGTGGAGGTGCAATGACTAGAGAAGATACCCCGTTTCCACAAATTTGGTTGGATGGAAAGAAGAAAGTGCATTTTGATATCGACGCTTAGCAAGACACATTATTTGAATCACAGAACGACCTACGCATAAATCCGGGTAATTTGTCTGTTTATGAAATGCCAACTGCTTTTTATTCCACTTCAGTAGCAGGGCCATCGCAACAGCATGGAACTTTACAGAACTTCTTTGAAAGTTTCTTAATTATGGCAAGAGATCTAGATGCTCTTGTTGAGATTGAGAATATATTGCATCGACTGACTATAGGAGAAAATGAGTCTGCGATGAACTCCTTACACAAGAAAAACACGGGAAAAGAGATGCGAATGAATATTCATATTCGAGACTATGAGGTAGATTCAGTTATTTTGGATCTAGGCTCGGATGTCAATATTTTGACAAGATAGACATGGCAGAAGATGGTTATCGCACCACTGAGTTGGTCTCTTGTGCAGCTGCGACTGGCTAATTAGGAAAGAGTAACACCGATAGGGAAAGTTTCACATCTGGTAGTGGATGTTGAGGGCATGAAGACCTATGCACACTTCGATGTTATTGAGGTTGTTGATGGCGGAGGCTCCTCTCCCACACTATTGGGGATTGGATGGGCCAATGATAGTTTGGTAGTGATCAATTTTAAGAAGTTCGTGATGACATTTGAGAATCGTGACATGAGAGTCATAGCTCTGATGGATCCAACTGAAGGATGAAATTATGTTGAACCAGTTAAGGATGAAGCTGGAAGAGGATGGGATCGCACATATAAAATTTCAGAATATTACATTGATCCGACTATCGACGGAGAACTTGGTTAATGAATCTGCAGCTGTGTGTGTTCTGATTTTGATGATGCTTTAGAGAATTGGAATAATCAGATGCATGAGGTATCATTTTATAAGTGTTTTCTAGTTTCTCAGTCATTGTGAGGAGTCTAGTTGAGACTATTTAATTACCGATGTATGAAACACTACCAGAGTTGTTTGAGTTTCTAGTTGAATTTGAGGATAAGGTTCTAGAACCACAGTGATTGTTTGCATTGGATGAAGCATTAAAGGATACTCCAGTGTGTTGGTGGGTGACACATAAGAATTCAATCAATGGGTGTTCATAGTGTCGAATATTGATAACATATCTCTTTGGTGACACAGAACAGTACCACATTGAAAGGTACAATGGGAGAAATGACCCTGGCAGTCATCTGATCGAGTGTTAGACATTGTGGGCATTGCGACTAAAGGATGAGTGGGTCCATGCTTTTGTCCACACGTTGGATGAGATACCTCTATCATGGTATGTAACAGTGGATTTGCGTAGAGATATCACCATTTGGGATGAGTTAATGGTTTGTTTCACTCACACCTTTAGTTTCGCAAATACCAATCCAACAATTCATAGTGCATTGCATCACATCCACGACGTTGTTCTAAAGGTAGTTCCAGTCACATATCGAGTGGATATGCATGAGAGATGTCCATGTCCAATGCAATCAATGATGGAATGCTACAATGTGATGACTAGACAGTTTATGGATTGATCAGGGACCATCTGGAAAGCCTACGACTAATGCTGGAGCGATGTTGACAACATCAGATCATGTTGAACTCAAAGAAGTGCATTTTTTGTGCACCTTTTGGAATGCTATTGGGTCACATTGTTTGCAAGCAAGGACTGTTGGTTGACCTACGAAATATTACATTGATTATGAGCTTGCGACTGCCTATGAATGTTAAGTAGCTTAGAGCGGCATTGGGACACATAGGGTATTATCGCAAGTTCATATGAGGATATGCTACGATCACAACTCCTATGGAGAGGTTGCTGAAGAAGGATGCGGTATTTTCATGAAGTCAGGAATGTCAGGGAAGTATTGGTGCGTTAAAGGCCAAGATGTCTTCCATGTTAATGTATTTGTAACTTTGGAATGTATTCATCCATATATATTATGTATTTTACCCCGATGTTTATTCTGGGATGTGTTTGTAATGTACTTGGGTCATGTCATGCCCCAATGTTCCTATCAGGGGGTTCTATAATGTAAACAAGTCATGTTAAGTCATTGTGGGTAGCCCTCCCATTGATCAAGGGTTAAAGTCCCCACAGTTGTGGGGCCCTAGGGTTATTAGAATATCCTAGAGAAGTCAACTATAGGTGAGTCATTGTAAGTCAAGGAAATAGTCCCCACCATTGTGTTAAGGATAACCCTCCTTGTTGGTCAGAGGATGCAAAGTCCCCACAAGTTGTGGGGCATTAGGGTTATTAGACACTCCTAGAGATGTTAGCTCTAGTAAGTAATTGTTAAGTGAGGCCGACATGTTGGAGTGTGTTTCAAGTGAACGAAAGAATATAAATAGAGAGTGAGCCTCTCTATTTATCACACACACACACACTCATTGGGGCGCATGATTGAGAGGAGAAGTTGCTGGGACAAGAGAGAGACTACTGCTGTCGGAAGATCATCTTTATGTTTCTAGGTTTTACTTTTGGTGCTAATTCTATCTCTGAGGAAGTTGTGGGGTATTCTTCTTTATGGTTTCCCCAAGGAAAATTATTTGTGTTTCTTGTATCTTGTGTTTTATTGATGTGCATGTTATTCTCTGAGTTAAAGATCCTAAGAACATAATGCTAGCTTGAATTATAAAAATATAACATGGTATCAGAGCTAACCTGAGAAGAAGACATTGTGTAGCTACAGAAGCTAGGGATTCTTACTTTTTGGGTCTCTCCCAGAAATCCATCAACAAATGTATGCTAAGATGACTCTACATTGAAGGGCGCATCTTTCTATCGAAGCAGAATTCGATTCTGAGCATTTTCAGTTTTTGGTGTGAGAAATTAGGGCTTCTTACAGAAGAGGAATTTTTGAGCGAGTCGAGCATAGGATTTCGATCCTCATAAAAATCAAAGTTTAGAGACCTGGCTCAAGTTTTTTGGTCGGGTGAAACTCCAAGAAAGTCAAACCCTAGTTTGACCCCGAGCTGGAAAAACCCTGAAATACTAAAACAGATAAGCTTTGGTACATTCACTATATCTCAGGATTGGCAAAGTCTCAGGAGAAAAAAATTACAGAGGTCAAAGATAAAATCCTGATGTACATTGTGTCCATAATTAATCCTCGGATTCACTCTATTCTAGGAGATATGATCCTTCCAAGTTAAGGTTCCACCCTCTTCCAGGATTCATCCCTAAACAGGACACCTGGGGAGAATTTCTATATCTTGGGATACAAAAGTCGAAATGAAACTTCTCAAGACGTTCCAGAAAGGGAACGAACTTTAATTTTTGTGGTCTAAGTTTTAGACCTAGAAAATCAAACAGTGACACGTGGAAGTCTGTACAACTTTGTTGTTCTGAACAAACCTGAAACATGTCACCTTGGGAAAATGATCATAAGTCCCAATTGGTGAAACCAATTCTGATGAAACATCTGGTTTTGGAATAGGGACATGGGAGGCTACCTCAACTCAAATTTTTAGAAATAGAGGAGAAATAATGTCTGTGATACCACATAAATAATAATAGGCATTTATGTAGAAGAAACTGGAAAACTAGGGCTTTTTGTTCCGGGAGCTTCCCTCTAGTGTTTTAAGAAAAGGAGTACATTTTACAGCTCAACTTGAACAGATCTATCTTTCTATCCAATCTAATATAGAAGATTCCAAATTTTGAAAATTAGGGTTTCTCTGACAAACCCTAGATCAACGAGCTTCAGAACCAGGACAGACACCTCAAATCAGTAAGATCTAATATTTTACTATTTCCATTTGAGGTTCTCATTTCGAAGTGATCTATTACATTAACTTGATGATAAGCTTGGTGAAGTTGACAACTTCCAAGCATGGAAGTATATGATCTCTCTCAAGAAAATGAATTGGACACCTACATGAGTAGAGAGCTTCTAGTTCCAGAGGGAAATGAGGCTCAAAGCCTTACACAAGAAGAACTTGGTCAAGGCCAAGAAGATCATTGTTGATTCAATCATGGATCAACTTGTACCACAAGTGTCTTTCTTAAAGACATCGAAGATTTTTGACTCCTTGACCAAGCTATTTGAAGGAAAGAACATAGATCAGAATATGACTTTAAGAAACCAGTTGAAGAATGTGAAGATCCAGAATGCAGAGACCATACAGTCATACTTTACGAGGGTCTCTAAAATCAAAGAAAAACTTGTAGCAGTAGAAGAAGAAGTGGAGAATGAAGAAGTTGTGATAGCCACCTTGAATGGCCTCCCAGGATCATGGGATTCATTCATTCAATGAATGTGTGCCAGAAGGAAGTGATTACTTTCAGCATACTTTGGGAAGAAGAAGAAGCTCGACTCATAATAAGAGAAGAGAAGATGGGAGCAACTGAAGATCAATCTATCACCATCCAAAGAAGATCCCTCAAGCAATGAGGAATACGAAGAACTGAACTCTTGAAGAACCTCTTATCCATCTTAGCATTTGGATAAGAAACGATGCTATTATGAATGAAGAATATGATGAAGCTGAAGTCTCAAGAACGAGTCTACCCACGAAACAAATAAAGATAAGTATTCAATTGTCATTTCATGATATTGTTTTGTTATGCATTTGTTTATATTCAGTTGATATATTATGCATGATAGAATGTTTGCATTAATGACAATATACTACTAATATGCATGTGATGGGTAAGTAGCTCATGGTGCTATACAACTCTCCATTGCTACTTATCTATATTGAAACCTCTTTGCTGACATATTGGATTAGTGCACAATCTCAATGTTGTCCTAGTGGAGATGGAAGGCATCTAGAAATGTTTTTGTGAGATATGGATGAAAGTTGTAATGGCTAAAGTAGTTGCACGATCATATATTTATGTATAAGAATTTTCCAGTATGAATATTCCTTATGAAATGTTTCTAACGATACAAATGCATTTGACTTGTAGGAAATATTGCATACATAATTGCCTACAAGCAAAGAAGAATGAGACTTGTTCCAAAGAACAAGTGATGATAATTCAAGATAAAGAATAATATGACGAATGCAGTGACATCATTGATGCAGAACCTTCCAGCTATGAAGAATTAACCAAGAAGAAAGGGAAGACCAGTTAAAGAAGAATGATGTCTAGCATGCAATATCGATACATGAAGGGAAGTTCGTAGTTACATCATGCAGTAGATGGAAACATTGTGGGATACAAGGCAAGATTCATAGCATGAGGCTTCTCACGAAAAGAAGGCATAGACTATGAAGAGACATTTGCCAGTGGGAGTTGAAACACATACATGTTGAGCTTGATGGAGATATTAACCTTTTCTACAAGGTTGAAGATGAAAGTCTATACACTAGATGGATACATAGAATATTAGTAGCATAGGAAGCTACTTGTCGCTCTGGTATAGAATGTTTTAGTGCATAGAGTACAGAAGACAGAGGGTGTATGATGCTCTGCTTCAGAGGGAGTGACTACAGAATATATTGAGGTTCGACATGGTATGATAGCATGGACAGATTACTGATGACTCTAGGATTTACTAAGAGTAAAGTGGATTCCAACCTCTCCTTCAAGGTTGAAGGAAGAAGACCAGTAATGCTCCTGTTATGTGTCGATGCACTATTTTCTAGGCATGGAGGTGTGGCAGAATGTGGATGGAATATTCCTTAGACAAGGGAAGTATGCAGTAGGGATCCTGAAGAGGTTCAGGATGATGGACTGTAAGGCCATAACCACACCTATGGCATCAAACCTGAAGCTATTGAGTGTTTCTTCACCAGAGACGGTTGATGCTACAATGTATCATCAGAAGATTGGTTCCTTGATATACCTGATGAATATGAGACCAGATATTTGCTTTGCTATGAACACATTGACACATGTTCACCTGATGGTTGAAAAGCATGATGTGAGGTACCTGAAAGGTACAGTTGATTATGCGATCAAGTATGAGGTGCATTAGAAGACTAACCTAAAGGGTTATGAGGGTTCGTATTAGGTAGGCAGTGCCATTGATAAGAAGAGCACTTTGAGGTGCTACTTTAGTATAGGATCAAGTGTGATATCTTGGTTTGGTAGGATGGAGTCCTACATGGCACTGCGTACAGCTAAGGAAAAAGATGTTGCCAGTTTCTATTTGGGAGAAAGGAGTAATGAAGCTCTAGTATGTAATCCAGATCAAGATCTCTTGAAAGAGGGAGTTCTAGCATAATCGATGAGACAGGTTGTCAAAGCATACATATTGGTGAATCTCGTAGGTTGCTCAGATGTAAACAAACCTGTAGGTTTCCCTCAGATGTAATTGGTCCTGGTGAAGCTCACAATTCATCCTTGGACGTAATCAGCGTTGATGTGATTCTATGCTAGAAATGGCTAAAGTTAAGTTTGAGTGCTTCAGGGAGACGCTTGGTGTTCTCCATATCGAGGTTCCCTCCAAGGGGAAATGATGAGACCTAGAGCCATTCTGACGAGTATTTTAGATGTAAGGGCTGAGCCATTCTATCATGGTGAGAGGATTGGTTCCATCCATGTCAAATATGAGTGCTGAGCCATTCTGATGTGATTGTAGGATTGGTTCTTACATGATCAGATATAAGGGCTATTTCTATTCTTAATGGAATGGAGGTGCCTCGTCAGTGACCAGGAGTACTTGGTCTATGATTGAGGGCCTTTCTTATACGATTGTAAGATGTAGTCTTACATGATCAGATGTGAGCGCATGGCCATTCTGATGTGATTGAGGGATATGTTCCTACTTGATCACATATAAGGGTTGTTTCCATTCTGTCGTGGTGAGATGATTGCTTCCTTCCATGTTAGATATGAGTGCTGTCCATTCTATTGTGACTGTAGGATTAGTTCCTACATGATCAGATGTAAGGGCTACTGCCTTTCTGATGAGTCAAGGTTAGATGTGAGTGCTATCCATTCTGATGTGACTATAGGATTAGTTCCTACATTATTAGATGTAAGGGCTACCGCCTTTCTAACGAGTTGTTGCAGCTGCAACTATTTTCCCAATTTTTTTAAAATTTTGGACCCTCCTTTTTAATTTTATCTTACCTACGATTGTTTGGATTCCTGAACTCTTTTTTTTCTTTGCTACAAGTTTGGATTGTTTGAAGTTGAATTGAAGTCAGCTATTTTCATGCTTTTCAAAAAACTGCTTTTTGTCTACCAATGCTTTTGATTGTGGAGTTTAAAATTTGATTTGAAAATGATGCCCTTTTAATCTAAATGATTTCTTTCATCGCTATCGAAAGTCTATTTATGTTGAGTCGGAGCTTTAGGTCTCTTTGCCATCGTTGTTTCGGAGGTGAAGTGAACTAATATTTTCGTCTCCCAACTAAAAAGCATTTCGGTTTATTTGAGCACTTAATGATTTTTTGATTTTATTGATGATTTGGTTTTATCATTGTCGAAGGTTTGTTGAAGATTGAATCGGGGCATTAGTTCTCTATGCCGCTAATGGCTAGTCATGTTTTTCACCGATGTGCTTTTATCTCTTTTGTTTTATTTGACTGTCGGCATTTTTTTTGTTTTATCACTATCGGAGCATTAGTCTTCTAAGTCGTCGCCGTTTCGGAGGGAAGATGCCAACGTTCTGACGGATTAGTTCTTATCTTTTCCAATTCCGTGGTTTTTTGCTTTTAATTGGAACGATTTATAATTTTGATTAGAAGCCATAGTATGATTGTTTTCCACTGTTGCGGCTGCTTTGTCAACTATCCTCCTGTTTTCAGTTTTTCTAATCACCGATACATAGTCCTCTAAGTTTCTGATCGTCGATTATTTTTGTTATTGTGAGACCTGTAGTTGGTTTGACATTCGTCATTGCGGCTTTCTAGTAAACTACCTCGCCGATGATTAGTGGTTCTAATCTCTGATGCCTGTATGACAACTTTTAGTGTTTTATTTCACTAATGTTTTATTTTGCTGCAGAATCCTTAGTCTATATGACTTTTGACGTTGCGGCTCCGTAGTGAACTATCTTGCCGATGCATATAGTGCTTCCCCCCGCCGATGAGAGTTTTGTTTTCTCCCAATGCTTAGTAGTTTTGCTCGTCGAGAAGGTTTTTCTCACCTTTGTCTGTGCTTTTATTCTATTTTGATGATGGCGAGGTTTTTCCATGGGTTTTCATTGAGTCTAAGTTTCTCTGAGATGAGGAGCACATTTAGGGTTTAGATTTGGCGGTTACATTGTTATGATTCATGTTTTCATGATTTAGAGTTAGTCCAAATGTGGCCTGGATTGAGGTAAACAGTTTTTTTATTGAGCTTGTGATTCTAGTTTGGACAATGGATTTAGCGGATTTCAAGACACAAACTCGCAGGATTTCTTTTTTTTGTCATTTATTTTCTTTTCATGGATTAACACTATATATAGTTTATTTTACAGAACGCATACGGAGAAGGTAAATGTACTGATACAGTTTTATTTGGTTATTCATGACAAGGTGATTGCTGTTGTAGGAAAGATATGTTTTATAAGAAAAAGAAAAAGAAAGGAGGCAACAAAGAAGACAAAGAGAAAGAAAATGAAGAAGCAGAGGTGAAGAAAGAGAAGAAGAAAGTAAGGGTCTGAGATCTCAACAGATCGATAGCAGTAGAGGCCCAGTCTTGGGAAAAGTCCATCAGCAACCAAGCTGGTCTCTCTTTATAAAAGTGCTATTGAATTTTAATTTAATGTAACGTATTGGACAACACTCACTAAAAGACAAAATTGTGAGATTAAATGGCTGGGGGGATCCCAAAGGTCACAGGGGGAGCCCAAAGGTCACAAGGGGAAACCCAAAGGTTTTGTTGTTTTGTATAAATATAAGAGAGTTAGATGTAATAAGGGACTTTTCCCAGGGAGAGATTTGTGATATTATGTTTTAAGAAGAACTATTTCCTTTTGCAATAAGAATTACAGGTTTCATGATGGAGAAAGCTTGGTGGAAGATTCCAAATGCTGTGCTATGGATTTGTTGAATGTGAACTATTTTGTTTTTAGCTGTTGTCCATTAACTATGAGATCATTCTAACTCTTTGAACCTATGTTATTGTTATGAATGTGCTCTAGTTTATTCTATGAAATTTTCACTATGAGTAATGAAGGATTTTCATAAAAAAATGAGCTATCTTGTTGTTCATATATCTATTAATGTTCATGTGTTTTGAATTAAGTAACAGCTATCTGTGATTTTTCTTAATACATGCACATAAATACATTACTCATTGATAAATGATAATCTTGCTCCCTAGGGATAGGTCAGATAGTTAGTTTTAGTTTCTTTCTGTGTGTGATTTAGATGCAAGTGAGTTAAGATGAGAGGTAAGAACCTGCGCATCACATTGTGACCGCGCCTCATATTCTCTATCAGTCTGCATTCTTAGATAGACACTTGCATATCATACTTAAATTTAAAAAACTAAAAAATACACACGGTGGACCGGGTCGTAACCGGTTAAACCTTTTATTTTTGTTACTTGACCTACGGTAGTCGGACCGTAAACCGGATAGATTCCTTATACCAAACAGTAACGCGCTAACTGGGAACGTTTACTAGGGATAATCCCTAACTGTTGTTACCTATGAATTTCTAGGCATCAATAGTTTTTGGTGCTAGAAGGAGGGCCACCCATGCATGGTTGGCCGAGGAAACCCATTTCCTCGAAATTATTCCACTAGTAATAGTTCTGAGAGTAGTTTGTTTGCCAATGCAATTCCAGAATAAAAGGGTAAAGAGCATCTGCATTTTGTCGATAACGAAGTAGTCAATGATTTGAGAATATTTAATAGATTATCTCTGCCTTACCCAAAAGAGAATATCAGAAGAAAGACCATCCTATATTGGAAGACGAAGTGTTGGTTGAAGATTTTGAAGAACTGGTAGAAAAAACCTTACAAGAAGTTGTTCAACCTCTAAATCAGTTGGACCTAGATACACCTTACTGTTCACCTATTTATACCTCCATTCATTCACCACCTCACTCTCCACTTAAAATAATGGCAAATGTAAACGCAAATCAGCCACCTAACCCACCAGTTCCACCACCTGCATGGAGGGATAGATCACCATTAAACATAGCACCTCCTTTGCATGACTTACCTCAAGATTTTGAGAAAACGTTGCATAAGTTTGAACTAAGTGAAAATATTTTGGTAGATGATCATTTGCAAATCTTTTACTTGGCTATAGAAGGACTACGTGAAGGAGAACATGAAGATGTAGTCTGCAGATTCTTCCTTCATACCCTGAAAGGAGCAGCAGCCTCATGGTATTTTGCTTTGCCTACGAACTCAATCACAGACTGGGATACATTTGAAAGAATATTTAGAAGTAAATATGCAGTCCAAAAAACTCATGCAGCTCTGATGAAAGGGTTATGTGCTTTAAAGAAAGAAAGAAAAGAAAAAGTGCATAGTTTCACTCAAAGGTTTGTTGCTTATCTAAAGAATTTTTCTGCAACTGATAAAGTTCTGAGTGAATACTATACTTCAGCTCTAGGGTCTGAATTGGCCATGTTTTCCAAGATTTCAATCAAACCTACATTGTCGGAAACTTATGAAGAAGCTAAGAGGGTAGAAGCTGAAAAAGAGAGCATAGAAGATTATCCTGAGCAGTTGGGAGGAAAAACTTTTGAAGGAATGTTGAAAATGATGTAGAAGCTATCTAACAGAGTAATCGATTTGGAAAAAGAAAAGGAGGCTCATAAAGCATACAAGCCTTACTATAAAAGGAGAGAAGATAACAATCAATCTAAACCTCCTCCACACAGTCATGCATCAATGAATTTAACTGAGGTATGGATGGATAATTTTTCCACCTTTCATCGGCAGCCTCATTCTGAAAATTTTTTCCCTCAATGGATCAATTCGATGACATTAGTAATTAATTAGCTATTGGATTCTAAACTAATAGAAGATAATGAGAAGGAATAAAAAAATAATCGACCCATAGAAAAACAAGAAGATGATGCTTTAGTTTTATGGGACTATGTCTCACTCTTTGATATAGATGAGGAAGGTTCATGGAAATAGGAAGAAACATCAGAAACAAACATGACAACAAGAAGTCAAGGTTTCATAAATAAAGACAATTCGATACTTCCAAAAATTAAGAGACTTCAAGAGAATGTAAAGAAGATTCAGAAGAGCACCCCAACTGATAAGATACCTGAATGCACCATTACGAGTCAAAGTCTAAAGAAAATCCACATGCCTGTTAAGCCTGTTGAAGAGAAGATTGACAATGTAAAAAGGAATCTCGAAGAACATAAGATGGAGTATAATATTGTGGAAGATATTAAAAGGGCTAAGGAAAAAATCTCATTGTTTGAAATGTGTAATGTGCCTCAGTAGAAAGAAAAATTGTTAAAAGCACTTGAAGTACCAGAGGAAGAGCTTCCCACTAATAACCATCCTGCACAATAAATTGTTGAAGCAAGTGTGGGAGGTAAGGCTAGGTTTAAAACTCCACCATTCCTTTTGAATTTTGAGATTTTGAACCATAATGTGCATAATTGTTTAGTGGACTCAGGGTCAGCAGTCAATTTTATGCCACTGTCAATCTGCAAGAAGATCAATGGACAACCTAAACCAACTACCTGGCAGGTTACTCAGCTGGACAGGACCAATGTGAAAGTATTCAGGGAAATGGAAGATGTTATGATTCACTTATCTGCAAATTAAAAGATATGTCAATACATTGATATTGTAGTTTATGGACTTGTTTTGAATCAAGACTGGTCAGCAAGACTAAATGGGTATTTCGCATCAAACCGGTCACATCTGTGGTTGCCTCATAAGGGAAGTCCAAATCAGATAAAAATATTAAGAGAGCCCCACATGAAGCACAATGTTACTCAATTGGAAGAAAGAAATGAACCAGTGAATTCTATATTGGGAAATTATCTAATTGAGCTAGAACCAGGAAACTACCAAGCGAAAGAATCTAGCAGTACACCAAACACCCAGCCCGATCTCCTTCGATTTTCACGGGCTGATGAGATTGATTGTAAAATAGTAGATTTAGTTTCAGATATACTTTTTAATTCAAGACAAGTAGAATTAGATAATGGGTAGGCCTTTTTCAATTTGTATTCAACCCTAGCCCCTCAACTTACAAGTTTCCAGATTTACAAGGGTGGGCAGAGAACTGATCAGTTAGTGGTTTAGTTCTCAAACTTTATTTTTCTTGATTTTTATTTCTTGATTATATTGTACATAAATAAAATGATTGCTTTGTTTTTTATTTATTTTATTTCTGTTTGTTTTTTATTTCAATAAAAGAAGGAAACTTTTGATTGCATGGAGAACATCAGAATTCTGGATTAACTAAAATCCTTGATTATAAGACTGTGTATTATTGATTTATCTGAAATAATTCTTCTAGTTTAGTAGTTTTTCTAAATGGATATGAATACATTGAAGTCCTGCTTAATCCTTGTAAACTAACTCAGGATTAAAAGGTTTAGAATACTATTTCGAGGCTCCATCCATCTCACATTTAAAAATGTCTTCGGGGGTGATAGCAAAAGACCCATGGAAAGAAAGCAGGGTAAATAGTATATTATATATAAATGATCCCATGCCAAGAATTGAAAGCCAAAAGGCAAATAAAAGTAAAAAAAAATCTCCTAAGAAAGCAATATGTATCAAAACAAAGTACTGAACCATATGAGTACATGATTGCCAAAGTTTTTCTCCATTCGTGAGCTGAAAATTAAATACATCTCTCACACAAAAGGACACTATGGATAGAGGAGCCTGAATAAAAATTCAGAAAGAAAGGTATACAGGAGGACTCAAAAAGGACAAAAAGGTCCAAAAGCACAAAAGTGCAAAATGGCATGGGAATGAGGAACAAATGAATATTTATGTTTACCATATGTTAGAATCCTGTGGTGACCAAGCTGGAAGCTATCCGAAGATAGAGGTAAAAAATGAACCTCATATTCCTGGCCTCGAAAGAGTTATCTTTACTTTGAAATCTTGGTTTCCATTTTCCTAAATTGGACTATCATCAATGATTAAAAGTACATACATTTTCCATTTGGGAAATCGATACATCTAGAAGAATTCAACATGTTGGTTTTATTGTCAAATCGTCTGTTACATAAGGAAGAAATTGTCCAGAGATCTAGGTTCACCAGGTAGTCGCCAATTGTTGTAGTTGCAACTAGTTTCCCAAATTTTTTAAAATTTTGGACCCTCCTTTTTAATTTTATCTTGCCTGGGATTGTTTGGATTCCTGAACTCTATTTTTCCTCTACTACAAGTTTGGATTGTTTGAAGTTGAATTGAGGTCAGTTATTTTCATGCTTCTCGGAAAAATGCTTTTTCTCTGCCAATGCTTTTGACTGTGGAGTTTAAAATTTGATTTGAAAATGATGCGCTTTTGATTTGAATGATTTCCTTCATCGCTATCGGAAGTCTATTTATGTTGAGTGGGAGCTTTAGTTCTCTTTGCCACCGCTGTTTCAGAGGTGAAGTGAACTAATAGTTCCGTTGCCGATTTGAAAAGCATTTCGGTTTATTTGAGCACTTAACGATTGTTTTGATTTTTCTAATGATTTGGTTTTATCGCTATCAGAGGTTTGTTGACGATTGAATCGGGGCATTAGTTCTCTATGCCGCCGATGGCTAGTCTTTTTTTTCGTCGATGTGCTTTTATCTCTTTTGTTTTATTTGACTGACAGCATTTTTTTCGTTTTATCACTATCGAAGCATTAGTCTTCTAAGTCGCCGCTGTTTCGGAGGGAAGATGGCAACGTTCCGACGGATTAGTTCTTGTGCTTGTCGATTCCGTGGTTTTTTTCTTTTCATCGGAACGGTTTATAATTTTGATCAAAAGCTGTAGTTTGATTGTTTTCCGCCGTTGCAGCTGCTTTGTCAATTATTTGCCCGTTGTCAGTGTTTCTAATCGCCGATACATAGTCCTATAAGTTTCCGATCTCTGATGATTTTTGTTATTGCGAGACCGTAGTTGGTTTGACATCCGCTGTTGCATCTTTCTAGTAAACTACCTCGCCGATGATTAGTGGTTCTGATCGCTGATGCATGTACGACAGTTTTTAGTGTTTTATTTTGCCAACATTTTATTTTGTTGCGGAACCCTTAGCCTATTTGACTTCCAACATTGCGGCTCCATAGTGAACTATCTTTCCGATGCATATAGTGCTTCCGCCCGTCGATGAGAGTTTTGTTTTCACCCGATTCTTAGTAGTTCTGCTCGCTGAGAAGGTTTTTCCTGCCTTTGTGTGTGCTTTTACTCTATTTTGATGATGGTGAGGTTTTTCCATGGGTTTTGGTCGACTCTAAGTTTCTCTGAGATGAGGAGCACATTTAGGGTTCAGATTTGGTGGTTACGTTATAATTCATGCTTTCATGATTTTGAGTTAGCCCAAATGTGGCCTGGATTGAGGTAAACAGTCTTTTTATTGAGCTTGTGATTCTAGTTTGGACAATGGATTTTGTGGATTTCAAGACACAAACTCCCAGGATTTCTTTGTTTTGTCATTTCTTTTCTATTCATGCATTAACACTGTATATAGTTTGTTTTATAGAACACATACGGAGAAGGTAAATGGACTCATATAGTTTTATTTGGTTATTCGTGACAAGGTGATTGCTGCTGTAGGGAAGATATGTTTTAGAAAATAAAGCAGAAGAAAGGAGGCAACAAAGAAGATGAAGAGAAAGAAAATGAAAAAGCAGAGGTGAAGAAAGAGAAGAAAAAAGTAAGGGTCTGAGATCTCAATAGATTGATAGCAGCAGAGGCTTAGGCTTGAAAAAATTTCATCAACAACCAAGCTGGTCTCTCTTTATAAAAGTGCTATTAAATTTTAATTTAATGTAACGTATTGGAAAACACTCACTAAAAGACAAAATTGTGAGATTAAACGATTGGGGGGGAGCCCAAAGGTCACAAGGGGAAACCCAAATCTTTTGCTATTTTGTATAAATATAAGAGAGTTAGATGTAATAAGGGACCTTTCCTAGAGAGAGATTTGTGAGATTATGTTGTAAGAAGAACTATTTTCTTTTGCAATAAGAATTACAGGTTTCTTGTTGGAGAAAGCTTGGTGGAAGATTTCAAATGTTGTGCTATGGATTTGTTCAATGCGAACTATTTTGTTTTCAGCTGTTGTCCATTAATTGTGAGATCGTTCTAACTCTTTGAACCTATGTTCTTGTTGTGAATGCGCTCTAGTTTATTCTATGAAATTTCCACTATGAGTAATGAATGTTTTTCATAAACAATGAGATATCTTGTTGTTCATATATCTATTAATGTTCATGTATTTTGAATTAAGTAACCGCTATCTGTGATTTTTTTTAATGCATGCGCAGAAATACATTACTCATTGATAAATGATAATCTTGCTCCCTAGGGATAGGTTAGATAGTTAGTTTTAGTTTCTTGTTGTGTGTGATTTAGATGTGAGTGAGTTAAGACAAGAGGTAAGAACCTGCGCATCACATTGTGACCGATCCTCGTATTCTCTATCAGTCTGCATTCTTAGATAGGCACTTGCATATCATACTTAAATTTAAAAAATGAAAAAATACACACGGTGGACTAGGCTGTAACCGGTAAAACCTTTTATTTTTGTTACTTGACCTATGGTAGCCGGACCGTAAACCGGACGGATTCCCCATACCAAACAGTAATGAGCTAGTTGGTAACGTTTACTGGGGAGAATTGCTGACTGTTGTTTCCTAAAAATTTCTAGGCATCAACATGAGTCAAGGTCAGATGTGAGTGCTGGCCATTCTGACTTAGGGTCGGATGTAAGGGCTACTGCCATTCTCTGAATGGAAGCACCTGGTCAGTTACCAAGAAACCTCAGTCTAGGACTGAGTGCCTTTCTAATGAGTTAAGGTCAGACGTAAGTGTTGTGCCTTTCTGACGAGTCCAGGTCAGATGTGAGTGCTAGCCATTCTGACTTACGGCCAGATATAAGGGCTACCAAAGACCTACAAGTAGGTAGGCCTACAACCAACATGAAAAAGGGTTGGCTTTGTAGAACTTCTTGTGATGAGAAGAATCATGAGATAGCACATATGATGATGATCCAGTAGTGATCATTAGAGGAAATTTGGAGTCTAAAATGGGCCTCCTAAGGAAAATAATAAAATAATAGTTAAAATTATAAAATAATAGTTATTAATTTTGGAGGAAGAATGAAAAAACTACTTTTTGTGTTCGTATTTTCAACATATCTCCTTATGTTTTTACTCAAATTCTGAGTGGGAGAGCTCGTTGGATGCGAAATTTAATTCTGTATCCAACAAGTACCCATATTGCATACTTTTGATGGATCCCGCTACCCCAAAAACAAGAAATACCTGAAAAACGTGATGATGACATCATCATCACATTTTTTCAGGTATTTCTTGTTTTTGGGGTAGTAGAGTCCATCAAAAGTATGCAGTGTGGGTACTCATTAAATTCCGCATCCAACAAGCTCTCCTGCTTGAAATTTGAGTAAAAACACAGGGAGATATGTCGAAAATACGAATAAAAAGAGTAGTTTTCTTTTATGACAAATATGTCAATTCAACCATTATGGTTGACTCATTTTATTGAAATCATATTAGTTCTTGAATTCCAACTCACAAAATTTATTCTTGGCGCATTTTCTTATAAAGCCCATTTTAGACCCCAAATTTCGTCTAATGGATCCAGATCGAGTGATGATCTAGATCCAAGGATGATGATGCAGTTCGAGTGATGATCCAGATCCAACAGTAATGATCCAGATCCAGCAATGACAATCCAGATTGAGTGATGATCCAGATCCAGCAGAGATGATCCAGATCGAGTGATGATCTAGATCAAGATAAATTGACCTAAAGATAAACATGACTTGAAGATGAAGATGACTTGAAGATGCAGATTACGGGATGATCCAAAGAAGAAGAATAGTGCTGACAAATTATGTCGAGAGAATACCATCCTAGTTAAGAGGGAGTGTTAATGTATTTGTAACTTCAAAATGTATTCATCCGTATATCTTATGTATCGTACCCCGATGTTTATTTCGGGATGTGTCTGTAATGTACTTGAGTCATGTAATGCCCCGATGTTCCTATCGAGAGGTTCTATAATGTAAACAAGTCATGTCAAGTCATTGTGGGTAACCCTCCTATTGGTCAAGGGTTAAAGTCCCCACAGTTGTGGGGCCCTAGGGGTATTAGACTATCCTAGAGAAGTCGACCCTAGGTGAGTCATTGTAATTCAGGGCAATAGTCCCCACCATTGTGTTAAGGATAACCCTCCTTGTTGGTCGGAGGAGGCAAAGTCCCCACAAGATGTGGGGCACTAGGGTTATTAGACACTCCTAGAGATGTTGACTCTAGTAAGTAATTGTTAAGTGAAGTCGACATGTTGGAGTGGGTTTCAAGTGAATGAAATAATATAAATAGAGAGTGAGCCTCTTTATTTATCACACACACACTCACTCATTGGGGCGCATGAGTGAGAGGAGAAGTTGCTGGGACAAGGGAGAGACTGTTGCTGTCGGGAGATCATCTTTATGTTTTTGGGTTTTACTTTTGGTGCTGATTCTATCTCTGAGGAAGTTGTGGGGTTTTCTCCTTTATGGTTTCCCTAAGGAAAATTTCCCTAGTGAATGGTTCTCCTTCTTCTTTTTTTCAGGCCTCTCGTGGTATTAGGCAGGGATGCCCTTTGTCTCCTCTATTGTTCATCATGGTTATAGAAGGTCTAAGCCTCTTGATCGAAGATGCCAAAAGGAATGGGAAAATTAAAGGGATCAAAATTTTGTCTAAATTCTTCCTCACTCATTTACTTTTTGTAGACGATGTGATCTTATTCGGTCTGGGTTCATATGAGGAATGGGAAGCATTCAAGATCATCCTTGATACTTTTTGTGAGGCCTCTGGTATGAGTATAAACATGAATAAATCTTGTTTTCTTCATAATGGTTTGGATGAGACCCTTCTTAGAAGAATCTCTGGTCTCCTTCCTTACAGATCTGATTATATTAATAAGGGATTCGTGTACTTGGGATATTTCCTCAAACCTGCGGGTTATCTTGTTAAGGACTGGTATTGGCTTATTTCAAAGTTTGAAAAGAGAATCTCTCACTGGACCAACCGACTCTTGTATATGGGTGGACGTTGAAAAGAGAATCTGTTCTGTCGAGTATTCCTGTGTACTGGTTGGCTCTTTTTTTGGTCCCCTCCTCTGTCTTAGACAAACTCAAAAAACTGATATTTACTTTTCTTTGGGGCTCTTCTTCAAGAAATAAAAAATTTCATCTGGTGGATTGGCATATCCTGGCGCGACCTACTCTTCTTGGAGGATGGGGAATCAAGCACCTTCCCAGCTTCAGTCTTTCTCTAAGAATAAAAAGTTTCTGGCATGCACTTAACAGCAGTGGCATATGGAATCAACTCATAGCTATTAAATACATGAAAAATATGCCTCTGCATACTTGGTTTAGGGAAAAAAGAGTCAAAGTTTGGAATGTTTCGATAATTTGGAGAGGCTTTCTCTCTACTTTACCGTGGATTGGCAAAGGACTTCTTTGGAATGTTGGTGATGGCTCTGCCATTCGTCTGGGCACAGATCCTGTTGTTGGCATGGGCTCTTCTTTTATTCTGCCGAGAGATTATTTGGAAGACTATGGGATTGTTTCCCTTGCCCAAGCAAGGAATCACACCTCCTCTACTGCGGGCTATTGGTTTTTAGCGGATGAGCTTGATCTGGGAGGAGATTGGAAAATTCTTTGGGACAATTTCATCGGAGGCCTGGAATTTAGCAGAATCCGTCTTACTGATAAACGTGACTCCCTCCTCTGGTCACAAAATAATTATGTAGGACCGTTAACTACTGAAAAAGGGTATGATTGTATTCTCTCTGTCAGTCATTCAGATCTTCTTCAACCAGATTTGGCTTTCCTATGGAAACAAAAAATTCCACTGAAAATAGTTTGTTTTACTTGGCTTATGGCTAGAGGCAGGATATTAACATGGGATCAGCTTCAGCGCAGAGGTTTTCATGGGCAAAGTAGATTTGTTCTATGCAAGAGGAATGAAGAAGATAATCACCATCTATTTTTGGCTTGCCCTTTCTCTGTTTGTATCTTAGCATACTTCGAGGCTAAGTTTGGTCTCTCCTTGCCTTCGTTCAGTTCAGTCACGACCTTTCTGGTTTAGTGGTATAGTTCCCATGAGCGTACAACATCCTTTAGATACCTGCCACTCTTTATTTTCTGGGGTTTATGGCTTCTTCGTAACAGCTGTATATTTGAAAACAAAAAACATGCTAGCTCTACTCTCATATCGAGGGTTGAAGGTTTATTAAATTTCTATCCACCTCCAAAGAGAATTAAAAAAATATGGAATATTGGGTGTAAACCTTCGAAAGTCTTTCCTTGTGCTTTTTTCGATGGGGCTGCTGCGAAGAATATCGATGGCTCAGGTTTCATAATCTATATAAATGATTCTTATTTTTTCAGCTTCTCTTTGGGTGCTGGATGCAGTACAAACACTCGAGCAGAATTATTGGCTCTCTGGGCAGTCCTTACGGTGAGCTCGATGATGGGCCTTCCCTTGCATTTGATCTATGGCGACTCTATGGTTATTATGTCTTGGATAAATAGACTCTCTGCACTTGATGTTCCTACTCTGATGCACTGGTGTAATGATATTAGAATTATGCTTCAAATGGCCCCTACGGTGATTTTCAAACACATCTTCCGTGAGCATAACTCGCTGGCAAATGGTCTCTCTAAACAGGCCCTGAATTTGGATATGGGATATGGAAATTTCTCTGAAACTTTGGATGGAATGGTCATAAATCATGGCCAATTGGTTCTTTTTTAGTGCTGCTGAGCCATATGTTTTTCAGTTTTGACTGTTAGCATCTGATTGATCTACTTAGTCTGTTTGTTGTTTGTTATGAGACCACTCTGTTAGTAGGTCTTGCTCTGGAATGTTTGTTTGACAACCATCTTCGATTTTGCTCAGTAAATTCTGACCTGATTTATTAGGGATGATGAGAAAAGTTTGCTATGATCAGACTTTATTTCTTTTGACAGCTGTCTGCATGTTTACATCTTATGTTTATGTGATATGATATTATCTCATAGCAACATAAAGATGGTTATTGTAATTGATGTCTTTTGATTCCTATGAATAACAAAGACTCGTATTTTTTCCTATGAAAAAAAGGTATATTGATCCCACTGCTCTATTGTTTGATAATTTCTTGTACAAATTGGAGGTCCAATTGCAGCGGTTCCGCTTGTATGTTTTGTACGTCGCTGTAGATGCAAAGAATCTTGTGTACTTTTATTTTATTGTCTAAGGGTAAGCTTCTTGAAAAACATTTCAAGTGACACTGCATATTTTTTTCATTAACTTGTAATCCTATTATTATACTCCTCGCGCAAGGAAGCAGACATCATTGCAATCTCCTTCCACGTCCATGACGATGGTGAGTTTCAGTTGGAAGAAGAAGAGTGCTCATTATGAAACTCCTAGATAATAACGTGGCTCTGCCCTAACACTATCATTCTTGCATTTTCCCTTTTCATGACTTCGAAGGGAACATGTATGATGACGATGACTAGTAGCTGCGATCTGCATGTATGTAGCCTAGCCTTTCACATAAGAAAACCAGGATGTAACTCGGGCAAGGGCGCAAAAAGAACGAGGATGGGCCGTATAGGTCCATTAATTGATGGAATGGTGAAACATCGAATACCCCAACGCAGATTAACTCACCATCGTTTCCCGAAATAGTAAAACCAACCGTCACAAAAAACCATCCTATCTTTATCAGTATTTTTATCAACTCATATATCACACGGAAGGTATCCTACGATCTTCCATCTCTTTTGAAAGGAATCGTAGATTTCCACTAACTTTTCATCTCCCCAATCATAGCACAACCTGTAGCACAAGATCACCACATGGTAGGTGTCATTATTATTAGTGGTAATTCCCTCGACCACAATGCATGTGTAAAAGAATTTATTTATGGATGCAATGCGGTGTAGTGAGATGACTGTGTTTGTATAAGGATTATAGACCATGGTTTTCTAGTCTGCTGTGGGGAAGTTTGTCAAGATAACGCCTACTGTCGATCCTATGTAATTGAATTTAAAATCCCATGGCTCCCAATATCTGCGTGTATAGCTCCATATTCCGAGAAGGGAGAAGGGGGACTTCCAGGTTCGTGTGGAGAAAGAGGAAGACATACAATCGGTGTACACTAAATTGCACAGTGTACAGGGAATTGCACATGAGAAACCACTCATTATTGAAGACACACTTATGAAGTAGATGGATGAAAAGAGAGTAAGTGTGTTCGTCAAGAATGAGTGGCTTATCCTTTGTGATTCATTGTACACCGATTGTATGTATTTACGTTTCCACACACGGACTTGGAAGGCTCGCTCATCTCTTCCTTTGCTATGGATATATACATGCAAACATTGGGAGCCATGGAATTTTAAAGTCAATTACACACGATCGACAACATGCCTTATCTTGGTGAACTTACCGAGAGAAGACTAGAACCTCATGGTATGTAATCTTTATACAAAAACGCTCATCTCACTACCCTACGTCGCATCCGTAAGGAAACTCTTTTCCATATGCATTGTGGTCGAGGACATTAATAATAATAATGAAACCTACCATGTGGTGGCCTTGTCCTACGGGTCGTGGTATGATTGGGGAGATAAAAATTAGTGGAATTCTACGATTCCTCTCAAATGAGATGGAAGATCGCAAGATACCCTCTGTACAATATATGGGTTGATAAAAATACTGATAATGATAGGATGGTTTTCAACGACGCCTATTTTTGTTGATTCAGGTGGCGATGGTGAGTTAATGTGTGTTGCAATATTCTGTGTTTCACCATCCCATGAATAAATGGAGATGCATGGCCCATCCTTGTTGTTTTTGTGCACTTTCCTGAGTTACAACCTATTTTATTGGTATTAGAGGCTAGGCTACTCAGTTGTGGGTCACGACTACTAGTCACCACGAGCATACATGTGCCCCTGGAAGTCGTGGAAAGGCAAAATGTAAGAATCATAGTGAAAGGGCAAAGGCAGGTTGTTCTCTGGGAGTTTTAAAATGAACACTCTTCTTCGTCAAATTCAAACTCATCATCGTCATGGACATGGAAGGAGATTGCAATGTTTTTTACTTCGGTGTGCGAGGAGTATCATAATAGGATTACACCATCATTCTATTTTGACTGCATAGGAGTATCATAATAGGATTACACCATCATTCTATTTTGACTGCATAGGAGTAGGGAACCTTGTGTGTATCAGATCATTTCTGGAAGCAATCACTTGCTTACAATATAATTGAAAAATCCTTGTCTTGGATTCCCACGTACTGTACTGTATTTAGGTTCATAGCAAAAGCATCGCGTGTGTACCGTATTTAGGTTAGAGTCTCATAGAAAAAGCATGGCGTGTGAACCTCCGTAAAAGGAGAAAGAACATAAAATTTTTGGGCATTATGGGATGAAACCTTTGGTGAAGAACCCTTGGTAAGGTGAAGCTATGAGGTGGAAACCCTTGGTGAATCTCTGCCCTGAAAACTTTTAGTAAAATTTACGGGAACTCCACTATTGTGATTAGGGCATATTCATTATTTATTGGGGGCTCTAAATTAGGTGCATATGACACAGTTACTATATATAACCTTTATGAATTTATGGAGTCAATGGAGAAACATATCCTCAGAAAAATGTTGGAAAGAAAGAGAAGCTAAACTCTAGATAGTTAAAAGGCATGCTCCATAATAAATTTACGTATTTTCAAGAAGAGATCCAAAAACAAATAGATGATAAGATGAAAAAATTGGAGAACAAGGTAGAGATAATGAAGATCAATCTACATGCAACGGAAATTAGTAAAACAGGTGAACAAGGAGAGGCAGATATTAAGTTAAAGGATAGCATTAAAAGCCTTAGACCATGAGCTTAACAAAAGTGCTTTAAAACTCATAATTTTTTGTTTAAAAGAGGATGCAGAAGAGGATATGTTATCAATGTCAAGACAAAACTTCACAATAGGTTATAAATTGAAACTACCATGCAACATACTGAGTAAGACATCAAGTTTAAAATGATCTATGATATTTATAAATGAAGACCTCATTCGTGAGGATCATATCTAATTAAGAAAAGAGGTCCAAGAGGTGAAATAATTAGGAAGGAGGGAAACTGAGCATTAATCAGAAACAAGAAAGCTGTTATGAGAGATAGAAACCAAAAGCATAGTAATAAACAGAAATTTGACACACTCCAAATCTTTCCAAATCTTCTCCTATAACTATCAAGGCTTTCCATTGAGTAAAGTTCCCAAGTTAAGTTGGATCATGAGTGAAATTGATATTATGTTATTGGTTGAAACTTGGGAACAGGAGGAGTCCAAGGGCCCTCATATAGATGGACATCTCCTATGATAAATATGGAATAAATGTTCATGTCGTTGTTGGGTAAAATTATCACTAGTTAATTTACCTTCAATTAATTGTCAACCAAGGTGCGTAAACTTCGAGCTGATACACCATATGTGTAGGTAAAGTAGTCTCAATGCTCATATTTAAAGAAATTCTAATCTACTTGCAAACAAAATGAAATTGATGAAGCTATTACTGTATTGAATGATCAATGTTAAGGTCTATCCTAATGAAAGGAAATCAACTTACCAATCTCTATCTTAGAGTCTATAATGCTGTCAAATTCAATGTAACCTCCTACAGCCTTAAGCTACAACAATATTTCAAAGCAATTAACAAGCTATACTAATCTACAACAGTCTTTCAAAGCAATCAACAATCTATATTAATCTACGGAAATTATGATCTACTCTGCCAAGAAAAGAACTTAATAAATAAAACCCTAGTTTAACCTTACCTACCAAATGAATATGCTAAGTCAACCCTGATGATCTGATATCATATTTAAGACTGCAATCATTAACCGTGCAGAACCTGATGCTAAACTTATACAAACATTCCTCACTAACAAGCAACTACTGAAATGAAACCTGTCTCTTCTTTAATCCTAAATCACTTCACAAACAGTTGACAAAATGAAATCTAACTTGCTGTGGATGTCAATGATATTCTACCTGTGTTCTATTCACACAAAAGAATGTTGGGACTATTCAGAGACTGCACATCAATAAATACTGGAATTGTTTGAAACATACACACTCACTCTCATCTATATGGACTGTAAGACTAGTGCTCAAACCTAAGAAACAATGTTGTAAACTATGATTCTTTTCCTAATTCCATTCAACCTCAAAAGGCATGAATCCAACTCCTATCTAGCCAATTCAAAATGTTGTTTGAAAAGTCCTAAATACTTTGTAAGTTAAAGTCTGTAAACTCTCTACTAAACTACTCCAAACTCTTGTTAAAATCCACACACTACAATTCAAAAATACCCTAGAGCCTAGTAAACTTGATAATCAAAAGGATTTTAAACCAATATTGTAGCCATTCACTAGTCACTATAATGGTGGCAGCAAAAGAAATATGAAATCCAGTCTATTTTTAATCCTCCATTAAATTGATTCTACAACAAATCAAACCAAATTCATCACACAGTTTTGTAAATTCCAGAACCATGAACGGAGTCTTTGGGCAAAAATCGTAACCATCAATGAGCAATATCACGCTGAAAACCAAAGAAGGTTAAAATACAAAGTCACTCTTACTAGTTTACTGAATCGATTCTACAACTAGACTGAATGCATGTGATATTAATTTGTCCTCTGCAAACATAAATCTCATTTTGAAGCACAAGTACACAAAGCCACTACCATTCCATTATAAAACAGTGCCAAAGTATATAAACTTCACTCTACTTACATAAATACAAACAACACTTAAGTACAAAGGATCGGTGTTGAAGGTGGGCCCTGCCCTCAACGCCTGCCAGTCTTAAATCAAAGTTTTAAAGAAGATAAACACTGGATCGATTGATAAAAATAGAGTTTTTATAGTCTTTCCTGTGTATCTCCTTCTCAGGCTTTATTTAGACATGGACATATGGACAAGACCCATCCCAAATATCTGAAATTTGTGCAACTACCTAGAAAACGACCAACACCAAATACAAAACCACGCCTGTTTCGGAAATGATTTCTCCACATTCGTTCAGAAATTCTAAAAATTGCCTATGGCTATGGGTAAATGGGGCCATTTGTGAAGTGGGTTTCGAACCGTTTTGAACAATTCCCAACCAATTGTTCAGAAATTGAGCCCGAAATCAGGTTCCTGATCAAGGATGAGAATGCCACTTTGAGCAAATGACATCCTCAGAACAGCACTGGATAACTGTACCTGCGTCCTGAAAGTGATTGTAAATCAAACAAGATGTTATCCCGACAATAAAATCCCCCAAATCTCTGGTTCAACCAACATAGATCTTCTTTGGAGCGCTGAGACAAGCATTGGGCCAAATAGCCAAAAGACTCCTGCATAAAAGAAATAAAGACTCATTAATTGACCCATTATTAAATGAAAACTATAGGTTCCATTATATACATAAAAACAAAGCAAAATAATAAATAAACAATTAAAAAGTCACTTACCAAAGCTCCTAGCAATGTTGCTCTTCAAAAGGCATAACCATGCACAAAACAATACTAAATAAAGCTGATGATTACTTGGTTTCATGAGACTTAAACTAGAAAATATTGTGCTGAACAGTCAAAATAGGAGGCCAACAGTCGTAAAGGCATTGGGAGTATATCCTCTTACATTAAGAACATATCCCCACATGTTAGGATTTATAATAAATGTCCTTACAGCCAATTTATTTGGATAGAGATCACATACATTAATGATGAAAAAACCTACATAGCCATCTATTTTTTTTCCCTATTAATTCCAACTTATATAAGAAAAAACAATTTAGATAAAAGTTGTTCTTCTAATGGTTCTAAGGAAGAAAATATCCTTTTGATGGATGAATTCAATGCTCTAATTTAATGTGAAGCTATTATTTTAAGCAATTATTCCAACCCTAAGAAGTCATTGAGCTAGCTAATAGGTACAAAAGAAGTTTTGAAGATCTAGGTGAAAATTTATTCAATTATGAGCTGGACAAATTATGTAGTGCTCAAGATCTTATCATTTACAACCGTGTCACAAAATTACCAAATTCTATCCGAATGACTTGTATCCATGGGCTTGGAAGTAGTTTGTTAGATTATGTTATATCTAATATCCCTCTAGACAACAAATTAATAGATTTCAACATATTAAACTACCATGAGCTAGACTCTAATCATATACCTATAATTATAACTCTCAATATTACCATGCATAGCGATCCCAAGGAGGAAAACTATCATTGCCAAAAACACCTGATCTTTGAAAAAAATAAAGTTGAAAATTTTCTCCATGATCTAAAAAACGAATTGTTTCCTTTATCTATTATGGAGAATATAGAAAATATCTACCATAATTTTTCTACAATCCTCTCATCATCTATTAACAAGTTCTCTATTGAAGTCCCGACTAAAACTTGTGATAGTAGAACCAACCCTTGGTATGATCAAGAGTGTAAAGATGCGAGAAAATAAATTAGGAAAGCTAGTGCATATTCGATAAAAATGGACAAGACAAATCACAACAAAGACTTAATTAAAAGAAAAAAAAAAGACATTATCTAAGTAAAAGGAAGGAAAATCTCCTACAACTCTCCAAGGTGGCTCTTAAGAAATTCTAAAGGGAAATTCTAACTCACAAAACAAAAGAAGTCAATAAAGTTGCTTTAAAAGATTGGAATTCCTGTCTTAAAATGCTTTATGAATTCCTAGATATGAGAGATAACATTCAAACCCTTCTTACAATGAAATGAGTTTCCTACTTAGAAGACATATATTTTTGAGTTAAGGTCTTAGCAAATGGAAAATACAAAGACATTGAAGGCTACCAAGCAAAAAATTTAAAAATTGGAGGACCTCCCGCGCATCCACAAACTCTTCAATTTAGCGATCAAGCAAGGGTTTCCTACACCTTGGAATCAAAGCCTCATTATTCCTATTTTCAAAAGTGATGATAAAAATGACTTATCTAATTATCAATATTATGATTATTCCTCTCTTACTAAGTTATATGGTATTATCTTAACTTAATTTCTTATCTTCTCTTAACTTCTCTAATAGCATTGTTTCTTAATGAATTTGTAAATATTAAATAAAGTTTAGTATTTTTTTCAAACTTTTCTATTTACATTTAAAAAATAGCACATATAATAAAAAATCATATTTTAAAACTTTTTTAATAAATTCTTAAAACTATTATTAAATTCAAATTTAAAAATAAATTAAAAATCTTATTATTTTAATTTTTTTTAAATTAATTTATACATTTAAAAAAAACTTAAATATTGTTATTCAACTTTTATTACTCTTTATATACAACTATATAAATTGTATTTAAAATAATGTTTAATTTAAATTTATCTTCAAACAAATATAAAAACATAAATATTTTTAAATTGAAAAATTGTAAGACATTGTTGATTTTGTTTTATTATCTTATCATACTATTTTAAAAATATTAATATTTTTAAATTGAAAATTGATTTTGTTTTTTTATCTTACCATACTATTTTAAAAATTTTGTTTGATAAACTTTTCAATTAAAAATTTGGGACATATGGTTGATGGTGTTGTATTATTAGAGACAATATATTTAAATTTTAAGTAGCTATATTATGTGGTAATGAATGTATTTTCTTATTTTTAAAGTGTTGAAACTAATTCTAATGTGTTTTCTTATTTATAAAAATTATAAATGTTTAATTGAATTGTTTTTTTAACATGAATTTTTTACTTTTCAAAAAATATAAAATATTGTTGAGTAAACTCAAACACATATAAAATATAAAATAAAATAATAGTTATTTTTAGTAAATATTTTGCAAATTAAATAAACTATATTTCTATGGTACAAAGCAAAATTATAAGACATCTATAATGACACATGTAAATTTTAGTAAGATATATAGACATTTTTTAGGATTAATTGTATTGCCTAGATGAGATAGTACTCGCTTAAGAGAACAATAAGTAAAATTTTTATTGTAGATATCTATCTACAATATTTAGGACTTTAAGTATGATATAAATAGATTTGAATTGGTATTAACTTATAAACACAAAGTTTAGAGGTAATAATTATTGATTAAGTTATTATTAGTAGCTTTCAATCAAAACTAATGGTCAATACATGTGCATTTCTCCTTTAAAATACAAATTACATTTTGAAGTGAAAAGTAGGTAATAATGGTTATAGATGCTCTTTGCAAAATAGAATAACACTTTAATATTAGGGAACTTAAAATCAAAGACTCTACTTCTATGTAGACTACAAAATCAAATCAAATAGACTTACAATTTTTAAGTAAGTCTACAATGTATGATTTTGTCATGTCCCAAATTTTGCATTGGGTCACAAAGGACTAATCACATTTTCCATATTCATGAGATTTTTTCAAATTGATGCTAAGGGTCAAACAATTGCCAAGGAGGAAAATTACTAGTTTCTTAGGTTAGGGGTGGAAGCTTTGGGCAGGGATGATTTTAAGAACCCCCCCTAGATTTATATGTATAAAAAATGGGTGAATATCTCCGATATATAGGAAAATTTGAAGGAGATTTTATCAATAATATAATATGTATGTATAAAAATTTTGGCGAATCTTTCATTTTATTATACAATGTTGTAAAATTTTGGCGAATCTTTCATTTTATTATATAATGTTGTAAAATATTGGCGAATCTTTCATTTTATTATATAATGTTGTAATGTCTTGGCGAATCTTTCACTAAGTTATAAGATATTGTAAAATATTAGCAAATATTTAACTTCATTATAAAAAATTGTAAAAACTGGCGAATCTTTCACGTCAAAATAGAGGAACAACAACATTAGTCAAATAACATGAATCACACCATGATCAATAGAACATGTAGACTCAAATGACCGTGCTAGCACATTACATATTGTCATTTAATGATATGACCAATGTCACAAGATCTAACACTGCTACTAAGATCAACAAATATGCTACAATCTCATCTAGAAATGAATGAAAGAGTGGTCAATAACAACAAGCTCTAATATTGGACCAATCTTCTGACTATGTTTGACATTCATTATATCAAGTGGGTGTGGTTTCTTTAGAATGAAAAGGTAAAAAAATGAAATAGGTAAGTTTTTCTAACACCCGACTTACTATGTAGAATGCAGATCTAATTTCTAGGAAGTACTAGGCTTTTGAGTATCGTAAGTTAATTAGACAAGTTTAGTGTGGGAAGAACACAAGAAAAAAAATGAAAGAAAAAAACCTTTAAAATGTAGGAAAGACATCATCAAAATGGGGGAGAGTTCCCAAACGTTTCCCAAGGATTTATTTCCAAGGAAAAAAAACACCAATGTTCCACCAAGTTTCTGGGATGTGCAAATTTGGGAGCAAGGGAACACATCCAAGGGGACATGTGGAATCACCCCACAAAATCTATGGAACATTGAAGTCTACAACATAGGAGGCCGACCCAAATACTAAAAAGATTTAAAATATGAGAATTGAAACGTTAACCATTAAAACTATTACATAACAACAATTTAAGGTTATCGAATTAGAAAAAGAACACCCAACTACTAATATCCAACACACAATAGCAATAGAACAAGTCTAGAAGTACCCTATTCTGAGCATTTTCTTCCAGCAGCGCTAGACCCTGTTCTAAGTATTTTCTTCGAGTTGCAATGTCACAACTAACAGCCACATAATAGTAAATGTTTGAGGTATTTATTGTCTAGCAGCAAAAAATAATTAAGTATTTACTATTCACTGTACCCACAATATCCAACAAGGGACTATGGAAAATACTTGAGGTATTAAGTTTTAACTTTTAACAGTGGCCACAACAATAAAAATCCAACAGCAAGGTTTCTACGATTCCAACAGTCCACAACATCTAGCAGCAAGAATTATGTTTCACAGCATCTGACAGTCATAGGCCGAAGGTCTCAACTCTCCCTCACATGGTTTCCCTCACACTGCCATGCCCACATAGCCTCACTACTCACACAAGTTAAAAGACAGTGCACAGTACTCACTCAACCACAGTCTCTTTCATGGCACCATAGTAGCACAAGAGCCCTGACATAGCAGAAACTTAGAAATCTCACAGTGACAACACAGGTGAATGATGGGTAGTAGCAAAGAACTCACAGGAGGCTAAAAGAATTAAACATTACGTTAAAATGTATAATTTATACATTGTCAAAATTGGTCAAAACAGATGCAGGAGCAAGGCTTTTTAGGTAGGAATATTTATGTTTTTGGAAGCATTACCCTCAAAAGGGAAGGTGGGGTACATCCCCCTTGGTGTATCCCCATGCCATGAGCATGGGAAGCATGTCCCCTACCCTTGGGGACACATCCCCATGTAACACTAAGAAGAACAAATCTAAAAACACCTTATACTACAGAATTTATAAGGACAATCAGTGAAATGTTTGCAGTTTATATCCAAGACATGACAATATATATCTACCTTGTAATATATCCATTCAGAACTTCACTTGCATGACAAAAACTTAAAAAAATGGGATTTGTTCAGCACCTGGTCCTAGAACACGAACATTGGTTATAGTTTCTAGATGTAAACAATTGTTTCTCTCTAACTTCCATACTTTCCTCGCTATTTGCAATTCCCACATGAGGAAGGAGTTCCTCAAGTGCATAGATATGATATCTAAGTACCTCGATACATACCTCCCTTTCTATTTACAGGTCTAATATTAGTGCTATTGACCCCTAGGTATGTTTTCAAATGTTTTTTTCTCTGCCAAATTATAAATTCATGGATTTGATGAATCTGAATATTAGTCATAGTTGCTAGATGTATACAACTGTTTATCTCTAACCACCATATTTCCCTAGCTATTTGTATGTCCCAAGTGAGAAAGGCTCAAGCCCAGAGATATGAGATATAAGTACCATAGTACATGAGATATTTCTTTGTAGCGATTTTCAGGACTAAAATTAGTGCTAACAAGCCCTAGCTTTTCTGTTTAAACATTTCTCCAAGTATTTAATGTGTTGACTTCTTACAGGAGATTTCTCTCTCTCTTTCTTTCTCGCTCAGGAGACTATTTCAATGATAATTTACTACTGTCAGGAGTAATGAATTTCATAGTTTAAGTAGTAAGAGAAGATAATTTTAGTGATGCATTTTATACACTGATGGCCTACACAAATGTTGTTCAATTAGACTTTTTCCTAATTGTTGCATTTTGCTTGAGAAATATCTCTCTCCCCCCTATAAAATTGTTTTCATGGATTACAGACATGCAAAGATTATATGCTTCTTAATAGAAATTAAGACTCTAAAATCAATAAAAGGTATAGCCTATAGTGCAGTTCAATTTATTTGCTATGCATAAGAAACTACTGAATATCTGATTATTTTGATCATTTTATATTTCAATTAGATTGAAGTATTTGGCCAAATGGCTCTTCTAGGCCACATATATAGAGGTCAAAAACCAGTTCATTGGAGTCCTTCCTCACAGACTGCACTTGCTGAAGCTGAATTAGAGGTACATGACTTTTTAGTCTATAATATCTAGCTTATGTACAATTGCTGTCATATAAAACAAAATAGATGTATACAGCCTTATGATTTTTCTATTAACGAGAAAAGGATTAAAAATAGAGTGTTTTTGAACTAGGATTGTATTGTTTGATTGAAAATCAACCAAGATACAAGTAGAAGTAGAGCTTTGAATGTGACAGAGAGGTTGGTAAGGACTAACGAGCCCTAAGAACTCTCCCTCTTTCCCTGTCCTCCTCAGCCTCTATCCTGATCTCCTCGCACCACATTCTTGTTTTGTTTTCTCAGTGTCAACACAACCCTGTGGCAGTCTCACCCCCTCCCCTGACCCTATCCTGATCCCCCATGTACCCCCCAAATCCTGGCTCGACTCCCTTTGAACTCTTGTTGACCTTGACCATGTTCAAACATGAATTGGGTGCTTATCCAAAGCTAAAAGGATTTTTACTAACAAGTGACAGAGAAGACAACAAAGGAGTGAAGTCCATTCGAGCTGGAAGACTACACTTTCTCGGTGCAACAACCACATTGCTTGTAGATAATCCTCTCTCTTCATCAAAGCTTTTCATTTGCGTAGCACATATTGAATCAATTTTGATGAGACTGGAGAATATTGTATCCAAGAACATCAAGTAATGATCGGAAGTTACAAACCTCATGAATAGGGTATTGAACTCAAGTTTTACTCAACAATCACAGTCTGAAACAACTATTAGATGAAATGAATAGCCGGGAAAGTCCTTATGTCCAACTGCTTGTTTGAGGTGTAGACAACAAGGAGTCCTTTGAAGGGTGATATTTGGCTTGATCTGTTGTTAGTGCTTTGCAAGACTCTTCCAATAATCCGGTGTGGTAAGCCACAACAACTTCCAGAAGCTCCAGTCATGTGTATCTGTCCAATCATTATTATTTAGAAATTAAATCTATGAAGGACACCTTCTAATGCAATCCAAATGTGGAAAAGAACAAATATATACTAACAACATTTAGTTCCACTCATAACATATATGGCATGTTCAAAGTATAGTCTCAGTATGACACGGTTCCTAGCTGTAAGGTGAACAAATTTAAACTCCTAGAATCCAAAAACCATAAGCTAGCTGACGTTTAGAATAAATCTCTAGTAAACTCTACCAAAACAAATGATCCGTATGAACATATTCCTTTAGGATAGGATCAAGCTTGAAAGAGAGTTTACGTGGCAATTTCCGGACAAAATCCTCCTTGTAGAACCCTATCTCTCTCCATATTTGCACCATGGCAATGTTCAATCCCTTTGTGGGCCTCTTTTAACCGCATTCCATCCACAGCCAAACAGGATATGTCACGCTGCATGAAATAGCACCACACTGTGTCTATTTGCAATAGCAATGCATTATCCACCCTCTAATTAGATAGGAAGGTAAAATTTTGTATACAACTAAATTGAGGAGCAACAGAAATAGGAAGCCTACATATAAAGTTGGAAAATTTGAGAACCAAATAGATAACTCACCTCGACTACTTTCCGATCACAAACAAAAAATGCCTCCTGCAAGAAAAGCAATTGTCAACAAATCCCACAAACTAATTTTCACAATGTCCATCATAACTTGTCCTCCAATAGCAGGATTGATGATATAGCAAACATGATTTTGAAAATACAGCTACAAGACCATCAGTTTTCCTTTTCTGCACTATTAATAGAAAGATTCATAATTTGTTCCAAGACCTTCATTTCCTAGTCTAAAATAACGAAGGTAATCAGAGAACAGAGGCCTGAAGTCTATTTAGTAAACATCAGTAAGTGAACATCCATATGAGAGCTGTATGAGGGCTATTAAAACATCAGCAATGAGAAACCTGCATGTGACCTCTCCCATGGAAATAATATCAAGAGCATCTTTAAATTGTCCATTTTTAATGAGATGCCGCCCCTTTGCATGAAGCATCAAACCCATAACAAGGGCCCTGCCACATTAAAAGCATCCTTTTGATTCAATTCTGTCCTCATTTTAAGCTCCAGAAAGTAATAAAGTTCATATGATTAGATTAGTTGCAGTGCTTTGACCATATTATTTCAACTAATACCAGAAGTACTAACATGTAAACTAGTGAATGGCATAATGAAATTGCAGAATACTATTTCTATTGCAGACAATGCAGATATAACTCTTGATCCCTAGTTTTGAGTCTGCCTAGGACAGCTAAATGTATATACTAATTTCAAACTCCAAAATATCAACTATTTAAATTTTTTTCTTGGAAAAAAAAATGAGAGCATTGAAAGTTAAAGAACCAAAAAATCAAAAGTAAAATCACACCTTTGATCTGTCTCGGTACCAAATTTCATCTTGCCTCTGCTTTGATCCTCAAGTTCGATGTTGAAGTCATCAACTTGAAAGGAATTATCTGTATGTCTCTTTGCCATTGCATCTACTGCAACTCTGCAGGACAAGTGAGAATATATATGTTTCAATAGAAAATAAAATATAATTTGAACACCATTAACGAAGCAGGTATCATAAAAGAAGAGGTATTCTCATACATGACACCCAATTTCATATCTAATATCAAAATGAGCAACAATAAGAAATAACATTTACAATTTAACATGATCCAAAACTGAAAAGAGAGTTGTTTTACAGTTGGTGATGTTACTTGCAGTGCTGTTAAATGATAGTAGTGTTTGGACAAAGGCAAATACTTTCCACTTACTACGTTATTTCCTAAAAAAGGAGTTTCAAAATGCATCTACTGTCAATATCTTTACAAAGATTATACCACATATTTTCCAAATCCTTGTTCTAATGGTGCGGAAGAGAATTGGGAACTCAGAGAAAATCAATCAAGACTTTTCTTTGGAAGAAGTGAATACAGGAAACATGCAAGAGGGAACATGCTAGTGGCTGCAAAGAGATCTTTCTGGACCACCCTTAATATTATGTTAAATGGAGCAGGTAGGTGAATGGAAATTTTTATTGACAAATCATTGTTAATTTGATTGGCTACTTGTATGAAATTGAGGAGATTTTCTATCAGTTATTTTATCATGTTAAGGGTAAGCTGTTGCTTGTTTTCCTGGAAATTAGACATTGCCAACCTAATATTTTTCTCTTGTATGTTGCATATGTAGAAGAATGGGTTTGTGTGGCAGTGTCCTATTTTCCTTTGAGTTCAGTTGGTGGGATGGAAACCTTAAGGATGAGGTCCGCAGATGACACAAGTACACAATAAATAGAATTGCTCTTGGCCTCCTTGGCTACATTGTCAAGTAGAGATATAAGATGGGAACAAGCCAACGAACTGAGTCTAGATCAATAAATGGCAGTTAATATTGGGTATTGTTGGAAATAATTTGGGGAAAATGAATGGGTTTTTGTACTTTCTCAGCTGCTCAAATGGCTAGAGTCAGTAGTTGGCCACATGGAGGAATTGGTAGAGGGCATTCATGATGTTGTGAAGAATATCAATGTTTCTACAAGAACAGAACTTGATATTACAATAGATTTATTAGAAAATGCAATTAATAGGTCCAGGGAATGTCCAATGGATATGGAAGAAACAACTGTTTTCATCTTCTATCTTCTGTTTGGACTTCACAATCTAGACAGAGTGGAAATGACCAGTTCGTTGAAATCCTTAAAGGATGTCGACTAGCAAAGAGAAGAAACCCGTTCTTTTGAAGAGATTCTCTGGGTTTTTTTTTGCTATAGGTATAGCTGAATCAATTGCATCAAGCTATTGTGCAGGAGAGGCTGCTGAAGCTATAATAACACTATCATGACATCCTGATGTTCACTTCTGGGAAAATGTTGTTACTACTGTGCTTGGTGCTCCATCTTGAGAAAGGGACACAACAATGCCAAATGGCCAAAAACATTCACAACTAGTTTAGCTAACCTTGGGATGCCCCACTTATGTGGTTTTTGGTGAAATGGTTCTCCAGGAACTCCCACTCTTGTTCCCTCTTCTACTCCAATACAGTTCTCTTGCAACCTTCATTCTTCCGTTTACAATTTCAAGCCATCTTTGGAGTTGAAGAGATTGGCTTATAAGACTAAGATTTGTCTAGATATATCTCTATATTGAAAATTGTAGTCATGTATTTTCAGGAACAATGAAGGTACTCACACCATCATTTCTCTGATCATCATACATCACTGTGTCCTAGAATGTCTAAAAAATGTGTAATAGCTAGGCAATGAAATACTAAATGGAACGTACTTACAACTTTGGCATTTCCTGTAAGGTATCTTTTTCTCAAATCTCATGATTTTCCTTTAAAATAGCAGTCAATCCTTTCAAATGTAGTCGAAGGCTGGAGTTTGTACTCATGATCAATTTGTGGACTTACTTGCAGAAAACTATACATACGAGATTTCTAATTTTCGTGGACAGGATTGGTTTGGACTTTGGAAAAGATAAATTGTTGTTTGGTTCACTGAAGAAGACTTCACACATCACAATGGGGAACATGAGCATTACAATTTGCAAAGAAATTTCTTCTTGTAGAATATGGTGTGAAATAGAGGCTTTATGCACATGGAAGTGGCCAGAAGGAAATGTAGTGCAATATCTCTTTCCATTGTTATGTGAATGTGCAAAAAGATACCGAAGTTATCCTCAACAAATTATGGTGAACTCTATCATTAATATATTGTTTGAAGACTTTTGTGATATTTATACAGGTTGAAATCTTTGCTTTGCTAGTATTTGTGGTCTGACATGACACGATAAATTTACATTAAAAGCATTTCTATTATTTTAAGGTTATAAGAAAGTTTTTTATAATGGATGTGTGCAGATTGATTTAAGAAGGGCTAATAACTGCGAAATTATGCTTACCAAGGTCAAAATGCCAATACCAGATGTAATGGTAAGCGATTTAACACTGTGATGGAATACATGTTGCAATTATGTTTATTTAAGGTTTGATAATGGGTAGCTTGTAATTTGGTAATCGTTTTATAGCTGACAATGCCAACTGAATCTTAACTTGGAAATCTTCTCTATGATTATAATCAAGATTTTTTTTACCAGTTGACTGTTGGCAGCATAAACTTGTAATATTAGCAAAAAATTAGAAATTTCTTTTTGTCCTTGATATTTCATACCTGAATCTGCATGTTTGTTTTTTTCCATGTTAGCATTATTTTCTTTCATACTTGCATGATCTCCAGGCACCTTGAATTCATAAGTTGCCAACGTCAATGCATTTTAATTTTTTGCTCAACCTGAGTGGGGAATGTTTAAATGTCTTATTTGTTTGAATAGGAACTTTCCATATAGTAGTTCCTTACTGTCAACGTAGTTTTTCAGGCTGTTATTTTCTAAGTTCTATTCCACTATTTTATTTTTATGATTTTGCAGTTCTGAATTCCAAGTAGGTTATATGAATGAGTTTACTTGGAAAAAATGTAAGGGTTAAATCCATAAATCAATATGCAACTCTTTTCCCTTTCTATTTTGCTGATTATCTTTCTTTGTTGTGCTATGGTTGCAGAGTGCAGTACTGGCTTTGGATGACACAGCTTTAGATATTGATCAGGTAGAAAACCTCATAAAGTTTTTCCCCACAAAAGAAGAAATGGATCTCCTGAAGGTAGGCACCATTCAGAAAAGTTGTTGCAAGAATCCTTTTATTTTATGGTATGCTGTGTGTCTCACCGTTAGATACATGGATGCCTCTGCATCTTAGACTTTTTCCAATTAAATATCTGACTGCTGGGCTTATGTACCTAATCCTATAAAGGATCAACAACAAATAATCCTTTTTTTTGCAGTTTGCCATAATATTTTCCATTTGATTCTTGATTTACTCTTTGTTTTATTGACTTTACTTGGCTTAAAATTATAGGGATATAATGGAGAGAGAGAGAATCTAGGAAAATGTGAGCAGGTTTGGACATCTCTTTACTTTTGAAAATATATTATTCTTAAAGTTGATCAAGGAAAGTGATTGTTTTGCTTGTATCAGAGGTTAAGCAATTTATCAGCATTGGTGGTGGTGTTGCTGTGATAACAGATTATAATGCATGCTATAGAGTTTCTATTATCTTCTGATTTGGACTTAGTGATTGCTTAAATACTGTTATTTCCTGAAAGGCATAAAGGTTATTTTGATGCTAGATGGCATGCACTTGGAGATGGCTCAGTTTCAGGGGGTCCCATGGTCCATGTCCATGTCACTTGTGAAATCATGAGCTTTTAGGCTTTTTCACATATTTGAAGGCATATCATCCTTTGGAGGAGTGTTGGGATTTTGAAGACAGTGATGGGGTAGGTCACACATTACCTGAGTCATTGGCTACATATTTGGAGGAGTTCTAGTCTGGAGGATGTCCTAATACTATCTTCACACCTCAAAACAGGGAGAGTATGAAGAGTGCCCTTCTTAAATAAGTGATATGTGGGACCAAGCCACATTCCTTGCATGAAAAAAGGTAAGAGATGGATAATAGCCGAATTTAGGAGCACTAGCTTTGAGGAAAAGGAATGTGGACCCTAATCACTATTTTGCATATGTAACTAGGAAAGAAGACCCTATTTTGAGGATATTATAAGGGGTTTTATGCCTTTTTCTATGGAAAAGAGGTCAAAGCGCACCTACCTAGAGGAGCGCCCTACTTTGAAGGAAGTCCCACTTGTATTTTCCCTTGATGATCCATCTTCCTCACTTCAATCCAATCTCCAACTCTGTTCTTGACCCTCATTGTCACTACCTCCATCAGAGAATCTAATCACAAGGTTATCATCTTTCTCTTCTGTTGCAGGAGATATAATAGAAGGATGTAGATCCTATAAACTGGATAAGAAGACATCATTTTCCTTATGGCCACATAATGGAACTGATAGTGCACTAGAAACTTGTAGTTTTGTCCCATTTCTATCAAACAAATTATTTGTGGGAATAAATTTCCCAGATGAGAGTGGGTGCGGCGGTGGCTGCTTTCTCTTCCTCTTCTTGTTGGGCATGGAAGCCATAGCCCTTTCTCTGAGTTCTTCAATGTCCATAGTGCCGAAGTTGACTTTTGTACTGAAATTATTCGACTTGGCAAGTAAAAAACCTAATTGGGGAGGTCAAACACTCTCTTACTCTTACCGTTTTCTCTGCCTTGCCTCTATCCTCCTGCAAAAGCATACCCTATGTTATAATGTTGTACTAATGGTATGTTTTGAACAATTCTTCATGAACCTTGAACTTTGTACTTGTAAATATAACTTCACACCAAAATACAAGACCTAGGTCTTAGTGAGGCTCTTATATTCCATTGAAGAAGCAACGCATCCCACGTGGGGAGTCAGAGTGGAAGGCGTAAACATGCCATAGGGCCTGAAGGGAATTGGAACTTAAAACTAATTCATAATTAGATAATCAGGGCAGGGCACTTTCACATTCGACTCAAGCAAGATAGAGACATGCTTTATTACCCTTACGAAGAAATAGTTTCTTGTAGGCAGTTCAAATGGGGAATATGAACCTCATCATGATTTTCTCTATCCTTTGCTTCATCATAAATGTGCATTTCATGGTCAAGTAAATTCCTTCATTTTGAAAGTCATAAATCTTGATAAGAATACACCTTTATGCAATTGTGCATTATAAGAACACTGTAGAATACCAGTCTCTCCAACCTTTTCGATAGGTTTAGTCAATCTCAAAAGCTTACTAGAATCTAAATTTTAGTGTAGTCTCATTTTAGGTGACCATACATTCTAAGGAAAGTTCATTTCTTATCAATGGTTATTTCTCTCTGTGAACTGTTGTCCAATCATCATGGAAACTGTTTCAGATCCTGTACATCTCTACACAGATCTGATATATATTTTGTTATACCTAATAGTTTGCAAGTTTTTCAAGTTTAATTCATGCTTAACCAGTTTCCCTTCCTTTCAAATAACTGGTATCATCACCTAGAAGCCGAATATACAACCCTTTAAAGGTTTATCTAAAGACGCAACGTTGTAGGAGCAGGGTATTTCTCTTTATATTTGCAACATGACTCTTTAATTATTGAATCCACTATTAGGTGCCCTTATAGCCAAGGAATAATGATTCACAAATCAGAACTCCTCCATACAAATGGTACCTTTGAAACAGTAAATGATTAAATGCTAAATACTTGCAATACTTGCAATTCCCCAAGTCAGAATACTTGAAATTCTTTGAATTCTAGGTCTAGAGATCATTTTTGCAAGACATTACGGTGCATAGGGAGTCAAGTCTCTAATTTTGCAAATGATAGTCATCGAGTCTCCATTAGCAATAAGTTTCTATTTCTTCCTGGATCATAGAATGTTTATCACTTGATTTAAAGCTAAAATAGGCTTCACAATACGAGAAGAAACATTTTGTCGTTTGATCACAACCATAGACCTGCTTATTATGGAACCTTCTCAAAGAAAAGGTGAATATACTTTGCATAATTTTAAGTTTATTAATCATCAAAGCAACAGGTTGTGTTTTAATTTTGATAGCCCATGATGAGGAACATCTGAAACACCTTGAAGCTCATGGATTCTTAATATTGCAGTAGACAAGCCTAGAAAGTTTTGTTTTTGACTCTTTGTTTTTGATGCAGTGATGGCATTGGGCTTCGAAATCCTTTCAGGAAGGACTCTTATTTGGACTATGAGAATGATAGTGATGAAGAATGGGAAGAGGTACTCATCACTAAATCTCTTTGGTAAGAGTATTTGTAGTATTTTTATTAGCTTTAGTTACAGGGAAAATTGTACATAGCTCTCAGGAATTAGTTTATCATAAATACTAGTTACTAGTAAGTTGTAATAGTAATAATTATGTAGTTTGTAGATTGATATCTACCATAAATTTGTTTGAATATCATCATTTTCAAGTAATAACAACTTCTTAAAGGGTGCTAGCTCAATGGTAGAGAGCCTTCCTAATTATAGGCAGGAGGTTGGTGGTTCGATTCCTCCGTGCCCTACATAAATTTGTGACTACAAAAATGACTAAATTCACATATATACGACTATTAGTAGCTAATTTTATGTATCTTAGTCGTATTTATCTTAGTTATTGATATGTTAACATCTAGTAGTCTATTTAGTCGTATATTTGGTCATTAATGGTTGCAATCAGTGACTAAATCAGCGACTAAATCAATGACTCACTCAGTGACTAAATCAATGACAAAATCAATGACTACTAAGTCAAGCTATTAATGACTAGTGAAATACGACTAGCTATAAGATAGTGGAAATTTGCTACTATTAGTCACCGACTCAGAAATAGTCGTTTATAGCCTGATTTTAGTCATTTTTTTAGTCATTAATTTCTCATTTTCTACTAGTGAATGCTTTGAAACTTCTTTTTTGAAAAAACACAGAGTACTGTAGGAAACACCTCCAAGGTTTAGCAATAGAAGATCTAAGGATTTTGAAAACATCTGATGCAATGGAAAACTCGTATTCCCTTGATTGGATCAAATAACACCTCTATGATCCTCTTTGTAGGATAATGGATAGGTTCGTCAAATATAAACTTTGATTTAGCATCAATTTGGCAGTTCCCATTACTTTGAAAGACTAGATGATCTGCATCCATACCTGAACAGTTCTTACGTGGTAGTTTTGATAAAGTATTCCATTTATTTTAGCAAATAAAGAACACAATTTAACTAGAAGACCAAACATCAAGGATTCAAATAAATATTACAGTGCATTCAGGAGTGCCTTGAATTCCTTCTAGAATCTTAATGTGTGATCTGGTCTCTTCACACATCTTTTTCACAAATTCTCCCTTGCGACCAATAATTCCACTAAACTTTTGAACATGAATAAGCAGCCGAAATACATTATCCCCAGGCCATCCTGTCCATTTCTTATCTATTAATCTAGCACCAATTTCATCTTCTCGGCCCCTTTTCTGAGGAAGGCTAGTATTTATGGCCATTGCAATCATGTCTGATTGCTCTTGCATGGTTTTCACTGATGCCATTGCCATGTTTCTTGGCTGACCTGAATCAAACAATGAAAACAATCAATCTAGTAGATCTTGTTCCATGTGAGATAGAATGGCCATACAATGCATGTATCCTTCTTTTTTCTTTTTCTTTTTCCTTTTTCTTTCTTTCTTCCATTTTTCTGTACTAGTTGTGATGGCTAGGTTGGCTAGGAAGGGATGGTGTATGGGAAAAGAAGGGCAAATAATTAACAATTGAAGAACATATCACTGCAGAATCAATGGGAAATATAAACAAACAAAAAATATTGATTTGTGCTAAATAATAAACTATCAACCAGCCTATGTTAGGAAGAAAGGATATAACTCAAAGGTGTAGAGCACAAAAGCAATTAGCTAAACATTTGACAAAAGCATGATATATAGTCACACAATGCAAAATAAATCATATTCTACAACTTCTTAAATAATTGACATTAAAGCTCATATTTACCACCAACAACAATCCATGTAGATAAGCACTTCAAAGGCACTACTGGGCTCAAAGCAGAGATCAAAACCTTGAAGTAGAAAAAATGCCTTTTGCAAAAGACTAAAAGTGCAAAACCAGTCTACATAATCCTAGATTTCATATGTTCTATAGACCCGTGAAGATGAAGGATTATGGGGGCTTAGAAGGAGAAAACAAGGTAAACAACCAATACACAAGCAATGACAACCAACATAGAATATGTGCATCCAACGGGCAGCCAAAAACATACAGAGTGTTGGGATTTTCTATAGACTAGGGTTTCTTATGTTATAGAATTTATTGAGCCCCAACAGCTATTATGCTGAATTCATTGGCTGTCTTTTCATATTCTCATTTGTCGTTATTGGACTATGTGGGAGTTGCACTGGTGGAATTAGCAGCTCTCCTAGCCTCCCATAAGGCATGCAAAGGGGAGAATGATAATAGCCACTGTTGGGCACTGTTTTTGACCCCTTTTTGCCTCTTATATAACCCTCATTTTCTTCATAAAACCTCTATTTTGAGTAGGAAGCTTTAAAGTCCATCTATAAACCATGGTTAAAGAGGTATTATGTCATTTGCTTATTAATAAATTGAGTTTTGTAATTTTTTAGGCATTTTAACTAGGATTTTTACTTAGACTACGGGATGTACTAACTTCCCGCATTTCCTCCAAGGTTGAGTAATTACAGGACAGCTAGGAGGGAAACGGAAGATCAAGAATGGATCCTTAATGTCCACAGATGGATGAACATCTAACAGTCAGATGAAGTGGCCTGTGCAGATGTCGAGTCAAGCAGAGTCAAATGTGGCCACCCGTTCTGCATTCAACACAAAACAAGGGACAATCCTGATCTTGTGGAACTCCACGATCTTGAAGATGATCTCGATTAGCTCTAGCATTTAATTAGATGCAGTTTTATAGCAATTTCAGTTCGATTTAGAATTTGTATAAATCTATTGCAAGACAATGA
>LPNX010448910.1:0-17360 GCA_001517045.1 Pseudotsuga menziesii | reverse complement strand
GGCGCACTTTTGGAGAAGGAAATTCTTGGGCTTGACAGAAGACAGAAGGCTGCTGTTGTGAAGGGAGGTCATCTTACTGTTTTGGGATCACATCTTGTGATGATACTATCTTAGAGGAAGTTGAGCGGTTTTCTCCATTTATGGTTTCCCCTCCTAAAAGCTTTGTGTCTCTTGTCTCTTGTGATATGCTTATGTGATTGTTGTGCTTGTTATTCTCTCAGTGAAACGATCTTATCATAATGCTAGCTTAAATGTTGAAAAACTAACATTGGCGTGCATGGTTTTCTATCTAATATGCATCCAAGCCTATCATCAAGTTTCAATTCTGAGAATTTGGTCAAAGCTAAGACTCCATCGTGCAGTTTTTTTAGGGTTTGGCTTAAAGATGCCGAAAATAGCTCTCAACATCGTGAAAGTTGGCATGCACTCTTATCTTCGAAAAACCCATTTAAATCTATGATTAAATTTTAATTGCAAGAAATTGGTTAAAAGTGAAACTCCGTTGTGCAATTTCACCAGGGTTGGGGTTAAAGGGGGTGAAAATAGCTCAAAGTGTCGCGAAAGTTGGAGTGCACACTTCTCTATAAAATGGGCATCCAAATCTATGATGAAATTTCAATTCTGAGAAATTGGTGAGAGGTGAAACTTCATTGTGCATTTTCACTAGAGTTGGGCTCCAAGGTCTCCAAATAGCTTAGAACATTGCAAAAGTTGGCGTGCATGTTTTTATATCAAACAGGCATCCAAATCTATGATCAAATTTCGATTCCGAGAATTTGGTCAAAAGTGAAACTCCATCATTCGATTTCGCTAAGGTTTTTCTTAAAGGAGGGGAAAATAGCTCTGAACATCATGAAATTTTTCAGGCACTCTTATCTAACTAGAAATCTCACAAAAATATGTGTGCACACCTATCTACCAGATGGGAATATCGGCGCTTTTAGTTAAGTTGCACTTAAAGGGAGTGAAAATAGCTCGAAACGTTACTAAAGTTGGCGTGTACACTTTTTTATTGAAATGGGTACCTAAATCCACTTTCAAATTTCAATTTTGAAAAGGTCGACTAAAGTGCATGTTTTGGAACGTCTCAAAATTTCACATGTATGTTTGCATATAAAATGGGCATTCGAATATATGATCAAATTTCAATTATAAGAAACTGCTCAAAAGTGAAACTTCATCATGCATTTTCGCTAGGGTTGCGCTTAAATGTGGTCAAAATAGCTTGGAACGTTGCGAAAGTTGGCATGCATGATTGTTTATCTAATGGGCATCCAAATCTATAATCAAGTTTCAATTCTTAGAATTTGGTCAAAAGTGAAACTCCATTGTGCGGTTTTGTTAGGGTTTGGCTTAAAGGAGTCAAACATAACTATGAACATCATGAAAGTTGGTGTGCACTCTTATCTTCCAAATAAATGCATATCTAAATCTATGATCAAATTTAATTCCGAGAAATTGGTTAAGAGTGAAACTCCGTCATGCGGTTTCACTAGGGTTGGGCATAAAGGTGGTCTAAATAGCTTGGAATGTTGCGAAAGTTGGCGTGCATGCTTATTTATCTAATGGGAATCCAAATCTATGATCAAGTTTTAATTCTTAGAAGTTGGTCAAAAGCAAAACTCCATCGTGCAGTTTTGTTAGGGTTTGGCTTAAAGGAGTCGAAAATAACTCTGAACATCATGAAAGTTGGTGTGCACTCTTATCTTCCAAATAAATGCATATCTAAATCTATGATCAAATTTAATTCCGAGAAATTGGTTAAGAGTGAAACTCCGTCATGCGGTTTCACTAGGGTTGGGCATAAAGGTGGTCTAAATAGCTTGGAATGTTGCGAAAGTTGGCGTGCATGCTTATTTATCTAATGGGAATCCAAATCTATGATCAAGTTTTAATTCTTAGAAGTTGGTCAAAAGCAAAACTCCATCGTGCAGTTTTGTTAGGGTTTGGCTTAAAGGAGTCGAAAATAACTCTGAACATCATGAAAGTTGGTGTGCACTCTTATCTTCCAAATGCACATCTAAATCTATGATCAAATTTTAATTCCAATAAATTGGTCAAGAGTGAAATACCGTCATGCGGTTTCGCTAAGATTAGGGTTAAAGCGGGTGAAAATAGCTCAAACCATCGTGAAAGTTGGAGTGCACGGTGCTCTATCACACGAGCATCCAAATATATGATCAAATTTCAATTCTGAGAAATTGATTTGAAGTGAAACTCTGTCATTCTTTTTTGCTAGAGTTGGGCTCAAAGGGGTCTAAACAGCTCAGACCATTGCAAAAGTTGGCGTCCATGCTTTTATATCAAATAGGCATCCAAATCTATGATCAAATTTCAACTCCGAGAATTTGATCAAAAGTGAAACTCCATCATTCGATTTCGCTAAGGTTTGGCTTAAAGGAGGGGAAAATGGCTCTGAGAAATTGGAAACAAATGCAACCTTTTAGGCTTAGTTTTACCAAGTTTTCCTAAGGTCCAAAATAGCTCGAAATCGCCTGAAAGTTTGTATGCATGGTTATCTCTCAAATGGGTAGATAAATTCTCTTTCAAACTTCAATTACAAGAAAGCTGAAAAATTAACATCTCTTAGACCTTTACTTGACAAACCTTGAATAACAACCAAAATGGCTCTGAACATCATGAAAGTTACCATGCACTCTTATCTACAAATACGCTGATAAATCTACGATTAAATTTTAATTTTGAGAAATTAGTCAAACATGCAAATCTGTTGTGCAGTTTTGCTAAGGTTGGCCTTAAAGGGGGTGAAGATATTTTGGAATGTCTCAAAATTTTGTGTGCACGCTTGTTCATCAAACGAGCATCCAAATTTATGACCAAATTTAAATTCTAAGAAACTGCTCAAAAGTGAAACTCTGTCATGCGGTTTCAATATGGTTGGGCTTAAAGGGTGTCAAAATATCTCATAACATTGTGAAAGGTTGCGTGCATGCTTGTCTATCCAATATGCATCCAAACCTATCATCAAGTTTAAATTTTCAAAATTTGGTCAAAGCTAAGACTCCATCGTTCAGTTTTGTTAGGGTGTGGCTTAAAGATGCCAAAAATAGCTCTCAACATCGTGAAAGTTGGCATGCACTCTTATCTTCCAAATGCACATTTAGATCTATGATTAAATTTTAATTCCAAGAAATTGGTTAAAAGTGAAACTCCATTGTGCGGTTTCACCAAGGTTGGTATTAAAGGGGGTGAAAATAGCTCAGAGTGTCGTGAAAGTTGGAGTCCATGCTTATCTATCAAATGGGCATCCAAATCTATGATCAAATTTCAATTCCAAGAAATTGGTGAGAAATGAAACTCTGTCGTGCATTTTCGCTAGAGTTGGGATCAAAGGGGTCCAAATAGCTCAGAACATTGCAAAAGTTGGCGTGCACATTTTTATATCAAATAGGGATCCAAATCTATGGTCAAATTTCAACTCCAAGAATTTGGTCAAAACTAAAAGTCCATCATTCGTTTTCGCTTAGGTTTGGCTTAAAGGAGGGGAAAATGGCACTGAACATCACGGAATTTTTCATGCACTCTTATCTAACTAGAAATCTCGCAAAAAATGGTGTGCACGCTTATCTACCAAATGGTAATATCGGTGCTTTAGCTAAGGTTGCACTTAAAAGGAGTGAAAATAGTTCGAAATGTTATGAAATTTGGCATGTACGCTTGTTTATTGAAATGGGTACCTAAATCCACTTTCAAATTTCAATTCTAAAAAAGTCGAAAAAAGTGCATGTTTTCAACCCTGGTTTGACCATCCTTGATTAAGGGCCCAAATAGCTCCAAATCTCATAAAAATAGGTGTTAATACCTATATTTGAAATGGGTATCTAAATATACCTTAAAATTTGAATTTTGAGAAATTGGAAATAATGCAACGTTTTAGGCCTTGGTTTGACAAAGTTTGACCGACGTCCAAAATGGCTCACAATCCCCAAAAAATATGCATGTATGCTTTATCTGACAAATGGATGCCTAAATACAATTTCAAATTTCAATTTCAAGAAAATCAAGAAAAGTGCATTTCTTAGAACTTCGTTTGACCACCTTAACTAAGGGATGAAATAACCTGAAATATCAAAAAATATGTGTGCACATGTATCTATTAAATGGGTATCTAAATATACTTTTACATTTGATTTCTAAGAAAATGTTAAAAAATGCAAGCTTATAGGCCTTGGATTGACCAAGTTTGACTAAGGTTCAAAATAACTCGAAATACCCTCAGAGTTTGTATGCATGGTTATCTCTCAAATGGGTATCTAAATTCTCATTCAAACTTTAATTATGAGAATGTTGTAAAAATATGATCTCTTAGACCTTTGCTTGAGAAGCCTTCAATAACGACCAAAATAGCTCCGAACATAGTGAAAGTTGGCATGCACTCTTATCTACCAAATGCGCAGATAAATCTACGATCAAATTTTAATTTTGAGAAATTGGTCAAAAGTGAAACTCCCTTGTGTTGTTTTGCTAAGGTTGGGCTTAAAGCATGTGAAAATATTTTGCAACGTCATGAAATTTAATGTGCAAGCTTGTCTATTAAATGGAGATCCAAATCTATGAGCAAATTTCAATTCTGAGAAATTGCTCAAAAGTGAAACTCTGTTGTGCGGTTTCACTAGGGTTGGGCTTAAAAGCAGTTAAAATAATAGCTTGAAACGTTGCGAAATTTGGCGTGCATGATTGTTTATCCAATGGGCATCCAAATCTATGATCAAATTTCCATTCTAAGAAATACGTCAAAAGTGAAACTCCATCGTATAGTTTTGTGACAGTTTGGCTTGAAGGAGCTGAAAATAACTCTAAACATCGTGAAATTTGGCGTGCATGTTTATCATCCAAATGTGCATCAAAAGATGTGCTCAAATTTTAATTACGAGAAATTTGTAAAAATTGAAACTTCGTCATGCGGTTTCGCAAAGGCTGGGGTTAAAGGGGGTGAAAATATCTCGGAACGTCGCGAAATTTGGAGTGCATGCTTGTCTATCAAATGGGCATCCAAATCTATGATCAAATTTCAATTGCGAGAAAATTGTCAAAAGTGAAACTTCGTCATGCATTTTCGCTAGAGTTCATTTTAAAGCGGGTCCAAATAGCTCGAAACATTGCAAAATTTGGTGTGCACGCTTGTATATCAAACGAGCATCCAAATCTATGATCAAATTTCAATCTGGAATTTGGTCAAAATTGAAAATCGGTCATGCAGTTTCGCTAAGGTTTGGCTTAAAGGAGGGAAAAAGCTCTCTGAACATCACTAAATTTGGCATGCACTATTATCTACCAAATGGGCATCTAAATCTATGATCATATTTCAATTCTAAGAAATTGGTCCAAAGAGAAACTGTATCGTGTGGTTTCGCTAAGGTTGCGCTTAAAGGGAGTGAAATAGCTCAAAAAATTTCACTTTTGGTTGCACTTAAAGGGAGTGAAATAGCTTTGAAATGGTTACCTAAATCCACTTTCAAATTTTACTTCTGAAAAAAGTCAACAAAAGTGCATCTTGTCAACTTTTGTTTGACCATCCTTGAATGAGGGCCAAAATAGCTCCAAATCTTATAAAAATAGGTGTCCATGCCTATCTTTGAAATGGGTATCTAAATCTACTTTAAAATTTGAATTTTCAGAAAATGGAAAAAATGCAACGTTTGAGGCCTTGGTTTGACAATGTTTATTTGAATAGTATGAACTTCTACTCTATTTTTGGACCATGTAAAACACCCCTACTCTATTTTTGGACCATGTAAAATGCCCTTTTTTAGGTTTAAAATCAAGAAGATCGCTAACTTGAATCAAAGACTCCACTAAATCTTGTAAAGGATCCTTTCCACAAACTCCACCTTTTTTCTCTTTAGGGTCGAGAATTATAGTGAGATCCCTTGTAGGGTTGCAAAATGATTAGATGGATCAGTGGGTTTTTTTTGTAATTTAATTTTTAGGGAGACTCTTCCCATCAGTAGTGGCTCCATTCCTAATCTTTCCTTCTTTACCTTTTTTCCTATTGTCCTGGATGGAAATACCTGAATTCTTAACATGAGTCCATTGGTCAGCCTTCTCTTTTACAAGATCTTCTTTTGATTTTTTTTTACAATTTCGAGAAAAATGACCATAAAAATGGTAGTAATGACACTTGAAAGGAATTTTTTCTTAGTCTATCTCCTAGATATGAGACCATTCGGCTACTATTAAATTGATCACCTCAGGCAGTCCTATTTCCAAGTCAACTTCAACGCATATCCTTGCACATCAATATTGATCTTTCCTTTCAACCCTATCAATATATTTTCCAAGCTTGTTCCCAATGGTTTCCAAAGATTCTGAATTCTAGTAGTGTAAAGGTAAATGAGGAAGCCTTACCCAAACAAGAATAGTATATGGGACATCTTGGGTAGGATCAAAATTTGGAGTCCACTTATTCAAATAGGGCCCCTAAGGGACCATGATGTATGGACCATTACAAAAAATAAGGTCATGATTCTCAGCTGAATAGAAAACAAAGACATAATATCCTCTTCCAACCAGATGATTTCGAATTCCTTCAATTACCAAGGGCGTCTAGTTTCTCTGAACCCATCCTTCGATAGCCTTTGGAGAAGGCCAGAGTCCTGAAAATTTACCTATGATCTCTCTTGATGCAAGATTTAATGATGTACGACAAGGTCGTTCAGAAGGCAGTTCAACAAATGAAATTTCTACTTTCTTCACAAATCTCTACAAATTTGGGCCAACTTTCCTCTTGCCACATGATGCAATCAAATGTTTAAAAGCATCCAATTTAGGTGGCAGAGGAATGGGTACCTAAATCCACTTTCAAATTTCAATTTCGAAAAAACTCGACAAAAGTGCATCTTTTCAACCTTTGTTTGACCATCCTTGAATGAGTACCAAAATAAATCCAAATCTCATAAAAATAGGTGTCCATGCCTATCTTTGAAATTTGTATCTAAATCTACTTTAAAATTTGAATTTTGAGAAATTTGAAAAAATGCAACGTTTTAGGCCTTGGTTTGACGAAGTTTGACCGAGGTCCAAAATGGCTCGTAATCCCCAAAAAATATACATGTAGGCATCTTTCAAATCGGTATCTAAATACAGTTTCAAATTACAATTCCAAGAAAGTCAAGAAAAGTGCATTTCTTAGAACTTGGTTTGACCAACCTTAACCAAGGGCCGAAATAACTCGAAATATCATAAAAATATGTGTCCACGCTTATCTCTTAAATGGGTATCTAAATATACTTTTACATTTGATTTCTAAGAAATTGGAAAAAGTGCAACCTTTTGGGCCTTGGTTTGACCAAGTTTGACTAAGGTCCAAAATAGCTCGAAATCCTCTGAAAGTTTGTCTGCATGGTTATCTCTCCAATGGGCCCCTAAATTCTCTTTCAAATTTCAATTATGATAACGTTGAAAAAATAAAATCTCTTAGGCATTTGCTTCACTAACCATGAATAACAACCAAAACAGCTCCGAACATCGTGAAAGTTGGCATGCACTCTTATTTAAAAAGTGCACAAATAAATCTATAATCAAATTTTAATTTTGGGAAATTGGTCAAAAGTGAAACCCTGTTGTGCGGTTTTTCTAAGTTTTGGCTTAAAAAGAGTGAAAATATTTCGGAACGTCGTGAAATTTTGCATGCATGCTTGTCTATCAAAAGGGCATCCAAATCTATGATCAAAGTTCAATTCTAAGAAACTGCTCAAAAGTGAAACTCGGTCATGCGGTTTCGCTAGGGTTGGGCTTAAAGGGGGTCAAAATAGCTCGGAATGTTGGGAAAGTTGGCATGCATGATTGTTTATCCAATGTGCATTGAAATTTATGATCAAGTTTCAATTCTAAGAAGTTGGTCAAAAGTGAAACTCCATTATGGAGTTTTTTTTAGGGTTTGGCTTAAAGGAGCCGAAAATAGCTTTGAACATCGTGAAAATTGGCGTGTGCACTTATCACAGATTGAAATTTGGCTTGCATGCTTATCTCTTAAATAGGTATCAAAATCTACTTTCACATTTTATTTCTAAGAAATAGGAAAAGAGTGCAACATTTTAGGCCTTGGTTTGACCAAGTTTGACTAAGGTCCAAAATAACTCGAAATCCCCTGAAAGTTTGTATTCATGGTTATCTCTCAAATGGAGACCTAAATTCTCTTTCAAATTTAAGTTATGAGAAAGCCAGAAAAAATAACATCTCTTAGACCTTTTCTTGACCAACCTTGAATAATGACCAAAATAGTTTTGAACATCATGAAAGTTGGTGTGTACTCTTATCTACCAAATGTAAAGATAAATCTATGATCAAATTTTAATTCTAATTAATAGGTCAAAAATGAAATTCTGTTGTGCAGTTTTGATAAGGTTGGGCTTAAAGGTGGTGAAAATATTTTGGAACCTCTCGAAAGTTCACGTGCATGCTTTTCTATCAAATGGGCATACAAATCAATGATCAAAATGCAATTCTAAGATACTGCTCAAAAGTGAAACTTCATCGTGCGGATTTTCTAGGGTTGGGCTTAAAGGGGGTTGAAATAGCTCGAAACATTGCAAAAGTTGGCATGCATACTTATTTATCGAATGGGCATCCAAATCTATGATCAAGTTTCAATTCTGAGAAGTTGGTCAAAAGTGAAACTCCATTGTGCGGTTTTGTTAGGGTTTGACTTAAAGGAGCCGAAAATAGCTCTAAACATCGTGAAAGTTGGGGTCCACTCTTATCTTCCAAATGTGTATCTAAATCTATGACCAAATTTTAATTATGATAAATTGGTCAAAAGTGAAACTCCATTGTGCGGTTTCACCAAGGTTCAAAATAGCTTAGAATGTATATTTGGCATGCACGCTTGTATATCAAACGGGCATCCCAATCTATGATCAAATTTTAATTCCGACAATTTGGTCAAAAGTGAAACTCCATCATGCAGTTTTTCCAAGGTTTGGATTAAAGGAGGGGAAAATAGCTGTGAACATCATGAAATTTGGCATGCATTCTTATCTAGCAAATGGGCATCTAAATCTACGATCAAATTTTAATTACGAGAAATTGGTCAAAACTGAAACTTCGTCATGTGCTTTCACTAACATTGCACTTAAAGGGAGTGAAAATAGCTTGAAACGTCGCGAAAGTTGGAGCGTATGCTTGTTTATTGAAATCGGTACCTAAATCCACTTTCAAATTTCAATTCTGAAAAAGTCAACATAAGTGCATCTTTTCAACCTTGGTTTCATCATCCTTGAATTAGGGCCAAAATAGCTCAAAATATCATAAAAATAGGTGTCCATACATATCTTTGAAATGGCTATCTAAATCTACTTTAAAATTTGAATTTTGAGAGATTAGAAAAAATACAACATTTATGCCTTGGTTTGATGAAGTTTGACCAAGGTCCAAAATGGCTCACAATCCCCAAAAATCTACATGTAGGCTTATATCTAAAACGGGTACCTAAATATAGTTTCAAATTTCAATTTCAAGACGGTCAAGAAAAGTGAATTTCTTAGAACTTGGTTTAACCAACCTTAACTAAGGGCCGAAATAACTTGAAATCTCGCAAAAATATATCTGCACGCTTATCTCTTAAACGAGTATTTAAATCTACTTTTACATTTGATTTGTAAGAAATTGGAAAAAGTGCAAACTTTTAGGCCTTGGTTTGACCAAGTTTGACTAAGGTCCAAAATAGCTCGAAATTATTTGAAATTTTGAATGCATGGTGTTCTCTCAAATGGGTACCTAAATTCTCTTTCAAATTTCAATTATGAGAAAGTAAAAAAAATAGCATCTCTTAGACCTTTTGCTTGACTAACCGCGAAGAATGAACAAAATAACTCTAAACATCGTAAAAGTTGGTGTGCACTCTTATCTACCAAAATTGTAGATAAATTTACGATCAAATTTTAATTCTGAGAAATTGGTCAAAAGTGAAACTCCGTTGTGCGATTTTGCTAAGGTTGGGATTGAAAGGGATGAAAATATTTCAGAACGTCGCAAAATTTTGTGTTGACATTTGTCTATCAAATGGGCATCCAAATCTATGATCAAATTTCAATTCTAAGAAAATTCTCAAAAGTGAAACTCTGTCGTGTGGTTTCTCTAGGTTTTGGCTTACAGGGGGGTCAAAATAGCTCAGAACATTGCGAAAGTTGGTGTGCATTCTTGTTTATCCAATGGGCATCCAAATATATGATCTAGTTTTAATTCTAAGAAGTTGGTCAAATGTGAATCTATGTGAAAGCTGGCGTGCACTCTTATCTTCCAAATGTGCATCTAAATCAATGATCTAATTTTAATTTCGATAAATTGTTCAAAAGTGAAACTTCGTTGTGCGGTTTCACCAAGGTTGGGGTTAAAGGGGGTGAAAACAGCTCGGAATGTCATGAAAGTGCATATTTTCAACCTTTGTTTGGCCATCCTTGAATGCGGGTCAAAATAGCTCCAAATGTCATAAAAATAGGTGTCCATGCCTATCTTTGAAATGGGTATCTAAACCTACATTAAACTTTGAATTTTGAGGAATTGGAAAAAAATGCAATGTTTTAGGTCTTGGTTTGATGAAGTTTGACCGAGTTCCAAAATGGCTCGCAATCCCAAAAAAATATACATGTAGGCTTATCAATAGAATGCGTACCTAAACTAAGTTTCAAATTTCAATTTTGAGAAAGTCAAGAAAAGTGCATTTCTTAGAACTTTGTTTGACCAACCTTAGCTAAGGGCCGAAATAACGAGAAATATCGCAAAATATGTGTGCACACTTAGCTCTTAAAAGGGTATCTAAATATACTTTTACATTTTATTTCTAAGAAATTGGAAACAAATGCAACCTTTTACGCCTTAGTTTCACCAAGTTTACCTAAGGTCCAAAATAGCTTGAAATCCCCTGAAAGTTTGTATGCATGGTTCTTTCTCTTAATGGGTACCTAAATTCTCTTTCAAATTTCAATTACAAGAAAGCTGAAAAAATAACATCTCTCAGACCTTTACTTGACCAACCTTGAATAACGACCAAAATAGATCCGAATATCATGAAATTTAGCATGCACTCTTATCTACCAAATGCGTCGATAAATCTACGATTAAATTTTAATTTTGAGAAATTAGTCAAACATGAAACTCCGTTCTGCAGTTTTTCTAAGGTTGGGCTTAAAGGGGCTGAAATTTTTTTGGAATGTCTCAAAATTTTGCATGCATGCTTGTTCATCAAATGGACATCCAAATTTATGATCAAATTTAAATTCTAAGAAATTGCTCAAAAGTGAAACTCCATCATGCGGGTTCAATAGGGTTGGGCTTAAAGGGGGTCAAAATAGCTCAGAACGTTGCAAAAGTAGGCGTGCATGCGCGTATATCAAATGGACATCCAAATCTATGAGAAAATTTCAATTCTAAGAAACTGCTCAAGCATGAAACTCTGTCCTACGATTTCACTGGGGTTGGGCTTAAAAGGGGTCAAAATAATAGCTCGAAACATTGCAAAATTCGGCGTCCATGATTGTTTATACAATGGGCATCCAAATCTATGATCAAGTTTCCATTCTAAGAAGTATGTCAAAAGTGAAACTCCATCGTACAGCTTTGTTAGGGTTTGGCTTAAAGGAGCTGAAAATAACTCTGAACATCGTGAAAGTTGGCATGCACACTTATCATGCAAATGCGCATAAAAAGATATGATCAAATTTTAATTCTGAGAAATTTGTAAAACATGAAACTGCGTCATGCGGTTTCTCAAAGATTGGGGTTACAGGGGGTGAAAATAGCTCGAAACAACGTGAAATTTAGAATGCACGCTTGTCAATCAAATGGGCATCCAAATCTATGATCAAATTTCAATTGCGAGAAAATTGTAAAAATTGAAACTTCGCCGTGCATTTTTACTAGAGTTCGACTTAAAGCGAGTCCAAATAGCTTGAAACATTGCAAAATTCTGACCTGCATGCTTGTATATCAACGGGCATCCAAATCTATAATTGAATTTCAATTCTGGGAATTTCGTCAAAAGTGAAACTCCATCATGCGGTTTCGCTAAGGTTTGGCTTAAAGGAGGGAAAAGAGCTCTGAACATCACTAAATTTGGCGTCTACTCTTATCTACTAAATGGGCATATAAATCTATGATCATATTTAAATTCTAAGAAATTGGTCAAAAGAGAAACTTTATCGTGCACTTTCGCTAAGGTTGCACTTAAAGGGAGTGAAATAACTCGAAACGTCGCGAAAGTTAGTGTGTACACTTGTTTATTGAAACCGGCACCTAAATCCACTTTCAAATTTCATTTTTGAAAAAGTCAACAAAAGTGCATCTTTTCAACTTTTGTTTGACCATCCTTGAATGAGGGCCAAAATAGCTCCAAATCTCTTAAATCTCCAAATCTCAATTTCAAGAAAGTAAAAAAAAGTGCATTTCTTAAAACTTGGTTTAACCAACCTTAACTAAGTGCCGAAATAACTAAAAATTTGCAAAAATATGTGTGCCTCTTAAATGGGTATCTAAATCTACTTTTAAATGATTTCTAATAAAATGGAAGAAAGTGCAACCTTTTAGACCTTGGTTTGACCAAGTTTTACTAAGGTCCAAAATAGCTCGAAATACCCTAAAAGTTTGTATGCATGCTTATCTATCAAATGGGTACCTAAATTCTCTTTCAAATTTCAATTACAAGAAAGTTAGAAAATTAGCATCTCTTAGACCTTTGCTTGACCAACCTTGAATAATGACCAAAATAACTTCAAACATCGTGAAAGTTGGTGTGCACTGTTATATACCAAATGCTAGGATAAATCTATGATCGAATTTTAATTATGAGAAATTAGTCAAAAGTGAAGCTCTGTTGTATGGTTTTGCTCAGGTTGGGATTAAAAGGGGTGAAATATTTTGGAACATCTCGAAATTTTGCATGCATACTTGTCTGTCAAATGGGCATTCAAATCTATGATCAAATTTCAATTATAAGAAACTGCTCAAAAGTGAAACTTCGTCATGCGTTTTCACTAGGGTTGGGCTTAAAGGTGGTCAAAATAACTTGGAACGTTGCGAAAGTTGGCATGCATGCTTGTTTATCTAATGGGCATCCAAACCTATGATCAAGTTTCAATTCTTAGAAGTTGGTCAAAATTGAAACTCCATCATGCGGTTTTGTTAGGGTTTGGATTAAAGGAGTCGACAATAATTCTAAACATCATGTAAGTTGGTGTGCACTCTTATCTTCCAAATGCACATCTAAATCTATGATCAAATTTTAATTCTGAGAAATTGGTCAAGAGTGAAACTCCGTCATGCGGGTTCGCTAAGATTGGGGTTAAAGGGGGTGAAAATAGCTCAAAATGTCGCGAAAGTTGGAATGCACGCTTATCTATCAAACAAGCATCCAAATCTATGATCAAATTTCAATTCTGAGAATTTGGTCAAAAGTGAAACTCCATCGTTCATTTTCACTGCAGTTGGGCTCAAAGGCGTCCAAATAGCTTAGAACATTGAAAAAGTTGGCATGTACTTTTTTATACCAAATGGGCATCCAAATCTATGATCAAATTTCAACTCCGAGAATTTGGTCAAAAGTGAAACTCCGCCATTCGATTTCGCTAAGGTTTAGATTAAAGGAGGGGACAATAGCTCTGAGATATTGGAAACAAATGCAACCTTTTAGGACTTGGTTTCACCAAGTTTGCCTAAGGTCCATAATAGCTCAAAATCCACTGAAACTTTGTATGCATGGTTATCTCTCTTAATGGGTACCTAAATTCTCTTTCAAATTTCAATTACAAGAAAGCTGAGAAAATAACATCTCTTAGAACTTTTCTTGACCCACCTTGAATATCGACCAAACTAGCTCCAAACATCATGAAAGTTAGCATGCACTCTTATCTACCAAATGTGTCGATAAATCTATGACTAAATTTTAATTTTGAGGAATTAGTCAAACGTGAAACTCTGTTGTGCCATTTTGCTAAGGTTGGGCTTAAAGGGGGTGAAAATATTTTGGAATGTCTCAAAAGTTTTCATGCATGCTTGTTCATCAAATGGGCATCCAAATTTATGATCAAATTTAAATTCTAAGAAACTGCTCAAAAGAGAAACTCCATCGTGCGGTTTCGATAGGGTTTGGCTTAAAGGGGGAAAAAATAGATCGGAACGTTGCGAAAGTTGGTGTGCATGCTTGTCTATCCAATATGCATCCAAACCTATGATCAAGTTTCAATTATGAGAATTTGGTCAAAGCTGAGACTCCATCGTGTAGTTTTGTTAGGGTTTGGCTTAAAGATGCCGAAAATAGCTCTCAACATCATGAAAGTTGGCATGCACTCTTATCCTCCAAATGCGCATTTAAATCTATGATTAAATTTTAATTCCAAGAAATTGGTTAAAAGTGAAACTCCGTTGTGCGGTTTCGCCAAGGCTGGTGTTAAAGGGGGTGAAAATGGCTCGGAGTGTCGTGAAAGTTGGAGTGCATGCTTCTCTGTCAAATGGGCATCTAAATATATGATCAAATTTCAATTCTGAGAAATTGGTCAGAAGTGATACTCCGTCGTGCATTTTCACTAGAGTTGGGCTCAAAAGGGTCCAAATAGCTCAGAACATTGGAAAAGTTGGCGTGCACATTTTTATATCAAACAGGCATCAAATCTATGATCAAATTTCAACTCCGAGAATTTGGTCAAAAGTGAAATTCCATCATTTGATTTTACTAAGGTTTGGCCTAAAGGAGGGGAAAATAGGTTTGAACATCGTGAAATTTTTCATGCACTCTTATCTAACTAGAAATATCACAAAAATATGTGTGCACACTTATCTACCAAATGGGTATATCGGCACTTTCACTAAGGTTGCACTTAAAGGGAGTGAAAATAGCTCAAAACGTTATGAAAGTTGGCGTGTACGCTTGTTTATTGAAATGGGTACCTAAATCCACTTTCAAATTTCAATTCTGAGAAAGTCAACAAAAGTGCATATTTTCAATCTTGGTTTGACCATCCTTGATTAAGGGCCAAAATAGCTCTAATTCTCATAAAAATAGGTGTCAATGCCTATATTTGAAATGGGTATCAAAATCTACTTTAAAATTTGAATTTTGAGAAATTGGAAATAATGCAACGTTTTAGGCCTTGGTTTGACGAAGTTTGACCGATGTCCAAAATGGCTCGGAATCCCCAAAAATATACATGAATGCTTTATCTACCAAATGGATACCTAAAAAAAGTTTCAAATTTCAATTTCAAGAAAGTCAAGAAAATTTCATTTCTTAGAACTTTGTTTGACCAGCCTTAACTAAGGGCTGAAATAACCCCAAATCTCACAAAAATATGTGTGCATGTTTATCTCTTAAATGGGTATCTAAATATACTTTTACATTTGATTTCTAAGAAATTCGAAAAAATTGCAATCTTTTAGGACTTGTTTTGACCAAGTTTGACTAAGGTGAAAAATAGCTCGAAATCCCCTCAGAGTTTGTATGCATGGTTATCTCTCAAATGGTATCTAAATTCTCTTTCAAATTTCAATTATGAGAAAGTTAGAAAAATATGATCTCTTAGACCTTTGCTTGACCAGCCTTGAATAACGACCATAACCGCTCCGAACATTGTGAAAGTTGGCATGCACTATTACCTACCAAATGCGCAGATAAATCTACGATCAAATTTTAATTTTGAGAAATTGGTCAAAAGTTAAACTCCATTGTGTTTTTTTGCTAAGGTTGGGTTTAAAGTAGGTGAAAATATTTCGCAACGTCGTGACAGTTCATGTGCAAGATTCTCTATCAAATGGACATCCAAATCTATAAGCAAATTTCAATTCTAAGAAACTGCTCAAAAGTGAAACTCTGTCATTCGGTTTCACTGGGGTTGGGCTTAAAAGGGGTCAAAATAATAGCTCAGAATGTTGAAAAATTTGGCATGCATGATTATTTATCCAATGGGTATCCAAACCTATGATCAAGTTTCCATTCTAAGAAGTACGTCAAAAGTGAAACTCCATCGTACAGTTTTGTCAAGGTTTGGCTTAAAGGAGCTGAAAATAACTTTGAACATCATGAACGTTGGTGTACAAACTTATCATCCAAATGTGCATCAAAAGATATGATCAAATTTTAATTCCGAGAAATTTGGAAAAAGTGAAACTCTTTCATGCGGTTTCGCAAAGGTTGGGGTTAAAGGGGGTGAAAATAGCTTGGAATGTCGCAAAAGTTGGAGTGCACACTTGTCTATCAAATGTTCATCCAAATCTATGATCAAAATTCAAATGCGAGAAAATTGACAAAAGTGAAACTTCGTCGTGCATTTTCGCTAGAGTTCAGCTTACAGCAGGTCCAATAGCTCGAAACATTGCAAAATTTGGTGTGCAAGCTTGTATATCAAATAGGCATCCAAATCTATGATCAAATTTCAATTCAAGGAATCTGGTCAAAAGTGAAACTCCATCATGCGGTTTCACTAAGTTTTGGCTTAAAGGAGGGAAAAAGAGCTCTGAACATCACTAAATTTGGCATGCACTCTTATCTACCAAATAGGCATCTAAATCTAAGATCATATTTCAATTCTAAGAAATTGGTCAAAAGGGAAACTTTATCGTGCACTTTCGCTAAGGTTGCACTTAAATGGAGTGAAATAGCTCGGAACGTCATGAAAGTTAGCGTGTACGATTGTTTACTGAAACAGGTACCTAAATCCACTTTCAAATTTCATTTTTGGAAAAAGTCAATAAAAGTGCATCTTTTGAACTTTTGTTTGACCATCCTTGAATGCGGGCCAAAATAGCTCCAAATCTCATAAAAATAGGTGTCCATGCCTATCTTTGAAATGGGTATCTAAATCTACTTTTAAATTTGAATTTTAAGAAAATGGAAAAAATGCAACGTTTTAGGCCTTGGTTTGATGAAGTTTGACCGAGGTCCAAAATGGCTCACAATCCCAAAAAAATCTACATGTAGGGATTATCTCTCAAATGGGTACCTAAATAAGGTTTCAAATTTCAATTTCGAGAAAGTAAATAAAAGTGCATTTCTTAGAACTTGGTTTGACCAACTTTAACTTGTTAGAATAATCAACCCATAGTTTACCCATTTAGACATTAATTTAATTATTTATGTCTTATTATCCTAGTTCATGTGTCCCACCTTGTGCAAGTTGTCACTTGCCTATCTATAATGGTCAAAATTGCCTTATTTGACTCATGTAGTGCATGGGAGAGCTAAAGGAATCAATTCTGCTTTATTCCTGGCCTCCTAGGCGGCCTTCTGCCTTTTCTACTTTATTCCCTGCTTTTCCAGTGTTTTAAGGCAAAAGGAAAAGCTAGACTAGGTGAGGTTGACTAGTTTTTTGTCCTACACATCCTCCTCTCTTTTCTCCATGAAAAAGCATGTATGA
>LPNX010448909.1:11218-22718 GCA_001517045.1 Pseudotsuga menziesii | reverse complement strand
AGCAATGATGCTAAGAATAAGCACAGGAAATAGATCTTGCTACTAAGAATTCTCACAAGCATACACAAGAAAAATAGAGAGAAGAAAAGAGACTGAATCAAATGAATGAAGAGATGAATATTGGTGTGTATCCTTCCATTGAATAGTGATGAATAATAGTGTACATAAATAGTACATCCCTCATAGGAAAATCAATTTGTATGGAGACTACTCATAAAGCTCAAAAAGGTTGACTTACCAAAAGATAGCAAACCCCTATAAGTGGCTAAAGCACTTCCCAAATCTCTCAAGGACCTTAGGAATTAGAAAAAGCATGAGTGAGTTGTCAAGGATATGGAAAAAACATGCTAATCCTAGAAAATGGAGGAAAATTCATGAAGGATGGGTTGGAAACAAAAGGACCCAGTTTCCTAGTTTGACTAGCTTTACCTTATCCACAGAAAAGTAGGAAAAAGAGAATAAAGTAGAATCTGTTGTAAAGTGTTGTATACTAATTCTAGATGAGAAAAAGATGGTCAAGATCAACCCAGAATTAGAAATAAAGCATTCCTAGGATATAGATGGCATGTATTGACTTTAAGGTGCAAGTGGATGCCAACTAATTAAGCTAGTGGGTATTAATAAAATAATGATTAATTATTTTATCCTAAGTTACGAGTGGGTTTAATATATTCCAACACCCCCCTATAATTATGAATTTATGATGGTATGTCAAAAAATATAGATGCATATATGGCCCAACAACAAGGCTATGGTCACCCTTTAACAATTATTATGTCCGGAAAAGTGAGGAAAATGGAAAAACCACATGGGGAAAATCCTCCCTCAAGAAAGGACAAGGCACAAAATTTAAAATATTTCTTCAACATATCTTCATCTTCACTTTCATGAGCTGAATGAACTGCTTTTGGATGAAATACTTGCTAAAGAAATCATGAACTCCATGATCATGTGCTAGAGTGTAGAACCTGCAAGGAGGAAGAGGAGAGACTCCTTGTATCTCATCAACTAATGAAGTAGGAGAATTATCTGAATGCTTCTTGCTTCTTTAAAACTCTGATATGAAAACATAATATGAAATGGAAAAGAGATCTCTGCATACTCCTTCCCAAAGAGTACAAAAATTAAGACAATTTATTTCACACTCAATTCCCTGAATAACTGCAAAATTGTGATGTGAATCACATGTTAATCTTCCAATATGATGTAGCACCTTTCCAGATCTTATATGAGGCTGATAAAACTCTGATATATCAGAAACATTAGCATATGGAATAGAAAATAAAAAGGCTTCAGTGGATGCATGAGGATATAGGGCTAGACTAGGAAAAATATGAGCAACTAGGGAAAACTGATAGGTGTAAAAATCTGAATGATGGATGGGCATAAGCTCTGAACCATAAGTGTTTATAACAGATCCAAATATGTTTAATATCAGCCAAATCATGAATAAGGACATAGATAACCAGCCACTGAAGGATAGACAATACTTCAAACCATGTAAGATAAGTAACACTACATAAGAGACCAATGAGGAATCAACTAGTGAACTTGGGATTTGTATAGTCTTAGGATGATTTAGAGGTATGGTAGATGGTATGGATGGTGGTATGATATGTGTATCAACCTGTAAATATTCTTATAAATCAGAATCCAAAGGATCACATATAATCATATCAGTAGACTCATGAGAATACACTGGTAATGAATCCTCTGTATGGAAGGAGGAAAGAATGAGATGTTCACAATATTCAAGGAGGTTCGGAGTATTGATTCCAAGAAAAAAGGAGGATATGTGGAAGCATGTGAGATCAATTAAGGTAAGTGGTATGACACAAATAAGGCTTGATTTGGCTAAGCAAACATCTTGGAAATCACTGGGTTGTGCACCATCAATGAGAGAGGTATGCACAAAGTGTGAAAGATCTGGCACATAGATCTTAGAATATAAGATATGAGATTTTGAGAACAATGAATGGGTAATGGGATCATAATTAATATCAATAGAAGCTCCATATGTTACTTATTTTTCATCAATAGTATCACAAGAAGAAAAATCACCTTCAAGAGACACAGAAAAAGATGGCTCTTCAATATTTGCTTCTTCATTAAAGGAGGAAGCATTTGAATCAATGAGAGTAGAATAAACATGAATTGTATGAGAAACTCATTCATAATTATCAAATTCATCATAGAATGTAGAGGCCAAGAAATCTTGACAGGCAGAGAGAAAAAGAGGAGATGTCGGGTTCGCTCCATGCTTCATCTTCCATTTCCTGCAAACCAAATGCTTTGTCCAAATTCTTCCAAAGCTCAAATGGATACTCAGCAGAATCTATGAGATGATTTATATTTTAAGACATTCCAAAACACATAATTCCAAAATCTCTATCACAATTATTAAGCCAATCAATCTTCTCTTCATAAGACTTAGGTTCACTCAATGCACCAATGGAAACATCAAAGAGACATTTCCTCTTCAAGTATGTGCTCATATTTGGCTTCTAATCATCATAGTTGAAAGGATATAGTAGAGGAACTTTTGAATCCATATAGAAGTTATTGATATTCTCTAGGAGATACTCTCTGCAACCTACAAAACAAACTAGGAGAAAATATTGTAAGCTATAAAAGCTCTTCTTCAGAGAGGGATATGAGACTGGATGTGCTCCTCAACTCTGTAGAAATTGATCAACCTTGCTGTTCTGATACCATGTATAAATAATAGATCAATTATATGAGTAATGATGCTAAGAAGAAGCACGGGAAATAGATATTGCTACTAAGAATTCTCATAAGCATACCCAGGAAAAATAGAGAGAAGAAAAGAGACTAAATCACGTGAATGAAGAGATGAATATTGGTGTGTATCCTTCCATTGAATAATGACAAATAATATTGTACATAAATATTACATCCCTCATAGTAAAATTGAGTTGTATGGAGACAACTCATAAATCTCAAAAAGGTTGACTAACCAAAATATAGCAAACCCCCATAGGTGGCTAAATCACTTCCCAAATCTCTCAAGGACCTCACTAATTGGAAAAATCATGAGTGAGTTTTCAAGGATATGGAAAAACATGCTAATCCTATAAAATCTAGGAAAATTCATGAAGGATAGGATAGGTTGGCAACAAAAGCACCGAGTTTCCTAGTTTGACTAGCTTTACCTTATCCACAGAAAAGAAGGAAAAGCAGAATCTATTGTAAAGTGTTGTATACTAATTCAGGATGGTCAAAAGGTGGTCAACATCAACCCATAATTATAAATAAATCATTCCTAGGATATAGATGGCATGTATTGACTTTAAGGTGCAAGTGGATGCCAACTAATTAAGCAAGTGGGTGAATAATTAATCAAATAATGATTAATTATTTTATCCTAAGTTATGAGTGGGTTTAATATATTCCAGAACCCCACTATAATTCTGAATTTATGATGGTATGTCAAAAAATATAGATTCATATAGGGCCCAACAACAAGGCTATGGTCACCCTTTAACAATTTTTACATCCAAAAAAGTGAGGTAAGAGGCAAAACCACATGGGGAAAATCCTCCCTCAAGAAAGGACAAGGCAAAAGATTTGAAATGTGTCTTCAACATATCTTCATCTTCACTTTAATGAGCTGAATAAACTACTTCTAAATTAAATACTTGCTGAAGAAATCATGAACTGCATGATCATGCGCTAGAGTGTAGAACCTGCAAGAAGGAAGAGGAGAGAATACTTGTATCTCATCAACTGATGAAGTAGGAGAATTATCTGAATGCTTCTTGATTCTTTCAAACTCTGATCTGAAAACATAATATGAAATGGAAAAGAGATCTCTGCATACTCCTTCCCAAAGATTACAAAAATTAAGACAGTTTATTTCACACACAATTCCATGAATAGCTACAAAATTGTGATGTGAATCACATGTCAATCTTCCAATATGATGTAGCACCTTTCCAGATATGATATGAGGCTGGTAAAACTTTGATATATCATAAAAATTAGCATATGTAACAGCAAATACAAAGGCTTCAGTGGGTCCATGAGGATATAGGGCTAGACTAGGAAAACTATGAGAAACTGGGGAGAACTGATAGGTGTAAAAATCTGAATGATGGATGGGCATAAGATCTGAACCATAAGTGTTTAGAATAGAACCAAATATGTTTAATATCAGTCCAAATATGTTTAAGGACATGGATAGCCAGACACTGAAGGATAGACAATACTTCAAACCATGTAAGTGTAACACTACATAAGAGACCAATGAGGAATCAACTAGTGAACTTGGGATTTGTATAGTGTTAGGATTATTCATAGGTATGGTAGATGGTATGGATGGTGGTATGATATGTGTATCAATATGAAAATATTCTTCTAAATCAGAATCCAAAGGATCACATATAATCATATCAGTAGACTCATGGGAATACACTGGTAATGAATCCTCTGTATGAAAGGAGGAAAGAATGAGATGTTCACAATCTTCAAGGAGGTTCTGAGTATTGATGCCAAGAAAAAAGGAGGATATGCAGAAGCATATGAGATAAAGTAAGGTAAGTGGTATGACACAAATAAGTCTTGATTTGGCTAAGCAATCATCTTGGAAATCACTAGGTTGTACACCATCAATGAGAGAGGTATGCACAAAGTGTGAAGGATCTTGCACATAGATATCAGAATCTAAGATATGAGAATTTGATAACAATTAATGGGTTATAGGATCATAATTAATATCAATATAGGCTCCATATGTTACTTACTTTTCATCAATAGTATCACAAGAAGAAAAATTACCTTCAAGAGACACAGAAAAATATGGCTCTTCAATATTTGCTTATTCATTGAAGGAGGAAGCATTCGAATCAAGGAGAGTAGAAGAAACATGAACTGTATGAGAAACTTACTCATCATTATCAAATTCATCAAATAACGTAGAGGCCAAGAAATCTTGATAGAGAGAAAAAAAATGAGATGTTGTGTTCGCTCCATGCTTCATATTCCATTTCCTCCAAACCAAAAGCTTTTTCCAAATTCTTCAAAAGCTCAAATGGATACTCAGTAGAATATATGAGCTGATATATATTTGGAGACATTCCCAAACACATAATTCCAAAATATCTATCACAATTATTAATCCAATCAATCTTCTCTTCATAAGACTCATGTTCACTCAATGCACCAATGGAAACATCAAAGAGACATTGCCTCTTCAAGTATGTGCTCGTATTTGGCTTCAAATCATCATAGTTGAAAGGAGATAGTAGAGGAAGTTTTGAATCCATATAGAATTTGTTGATATGCTCTAGGAGATACTCTCTACAACCTGCCAAACAAAACTAGGAGAAAATATTGTAAGCTAGACAAGCTCTGCTTCATAGAGGGATAGGAGACTGGATGCACTCCTCAACTCTGTATAACTTGATCAAAATTACTGCTCTGATACCATGTATAAATAATAGATCAATTCTATGATTAATTATGATAAGAAGAAGCACAGGAAATAGATCTTGCTACTAATAATTCTCACAAGCATACACAGGAAAAATAAAGAGAAGAAAAGAGATTGAATCACATGAATGAAGAGATGAATATTGGTGTGTATCCTTCCATTGAAAAATTATGAATAATAGTGTAAATAAATAGTACATCCCTCATAGGAAAATCAAGTTGTATGGAGACAACTCATAAATCTCAAAAATGTTGACTTACCAAAATATAGCAAACCCCCATAGGTGGCTAAAGCGCTTCCCAAATCTCTCAAGGACCTCACGAATTGGAAAAATCATGCATGAGTTGTCAAGGAGATGGAAAAACATGCTAATCCTATCAAATGGAGGAAAATTCATGAAGGATGGGTTGGCAACAAAAGGACCCAGTTTCCTAGTTTGACTAGCTTTACCTTATCCACAGAAAAACGGGAAAAGCAGACTAAAGCAGAATCTGTTGTAAAGTGATGTATACTAATTTTGCATGGTCAAAATATGGTCAATATCAACCCATAATTATAAATAAATCATTCCTAAATTATAGATGGCATGTATTGACTTTAAGGTGCAAGTGGATGCCAACTAATTAAGCTAGTGGGTGAATAATTAATCAAATAATGATTAATTGTTTTATCCTAAGTTATGAGTGGGTCTAATATATTCCAAAAAATTTATGGATTCCTGGAACTCCGATATATACCAATCCTCATGTGGTTGGTCCTCCCCACTCTGTAGGAATACATTCTTTCCACTTCGCGGGATGTATCCTAAATTTTTCCTTTAGAATGTTAGGCATTGAGAGATAGTTTGTTCCCTTTAGTTCACGTCCTTTTATGTTCGACATGCCAAATGTTTCATCTAGTATTCCATCATCTACCTAAGGAACCAGTACAGACTCTACTGTTGGAATAGCGGGCACAACAACCCCTTTCACTATATATCAGTTCAGAGGTGGTCATATTCCTTCTTTTACTCTATTTGATGGGGGGTGTCCACCCCCTTCATCATGTCTTCACACTAGTGTTCATCCTGTTAGGAGTGGTGGTGGATATGTGAAAGTTGGATCTATAAATTACATCCCTTCTTTCATCCCATCATCCACTACACCTATTCCATCAAATTCATTTATCATGACGAATCCTCCCCATATTCCAAGTGGGCCCTCCAGAAGGTATGATCCCTTTGGTTACATTGTTACCTCGTCATCTGTAATCCTTGCATCTGGATGTTACGTGCCTCCCTAGGTGTCAGGGGGTCATTGAGTAAATGATATGTATAATTTTGGTTATATGGTCCCCCCTTCTCAAGGAATTCCTCGAATCCAGATTCATGTGCAGCCTTACATGGGTCATATGGGAGNTTCTTCCTCCAAAATTAATCAATATTATTTTATTATTTTAACTATTATTTTATTATTTTAACTATTATTTTATTATTTTCCTTAGGAGGCCCATTTCAGAACCCAAAATTCCTCTAATGATGGGAGGAGGTTACTATCCAACTAGTCAAGGTCATGGTCAAGGTAATGGGATTTACTAGAACCAACCATATCGGAACCAATATTTCTAGGGAGCATGGAATCAAATGAATTAACCTAGGATTTTTTTCTTAGATATGTTTAAATTTCCTGATCTATCCAAACTCATGAATGATCAAATGTTTCATGATATGGCATGACCTCCTATTCCCTCCAAACTTCCTTTACATGTTCCTAGGTTTGAAGGTAAGAATGGTGAGGATCATGGTGATCATGTTACGACATTTCATCTATCGTTCTCTTTGAATTCATTGAATCATTATTCTATTTCATTGCGACTATTTCAACGCACCCTCAAGGGATCAGTCGTGAAATGGTATATAGAGTTTATTGGGGGCACATACCAGACCTTTATTGACTTGGACATGGTCTTCCTTAATCACTTTCAGTTGTTGATTCACTACGATTTCGATACCAAAATCTTGTTTATATTTCAACAAAACAATTCTACCCATATTTCCAACCATATCTGAGAGTGGGGTGATTCTATGAAGGTGGATAACGTGATGTCCCTTTTTAAGAAAATTTATTCAATGACCATTTTTTCACTTTTTCTCCTTGGTTTTATTAAGATCAATATATTTTCTCCAAATTTGGATAGCCAACAATTTGAATCCTTTCATAATAGTCTTGGTCATTTCTTCAACTATAGGTTTCATGATTTTTATATGCTTCTCACCATCATATGAGGTTCCCTTTTCATCCCTAGCCATAGTTTCCTCTTCAACAAAAGAACTTTTGGGTTTCAATATTTAATGGTAGTCCCTAAATTATTATCCTCNATGCTTCTCACCATCATATGAGGTTCCCTTTTCATCCCTAGCCATAGTTTCCTCTTCAACAAAAGAACTTTTGGGTTTCAATATTTAATGGTAGTCCCTAAATTCTTATCCTCGTAAATATAAGACCACATAAGGTGCAAATATCATGCTATGATACCACTATAATGTCTCTTTTTCTAAATTTATTAAAATGACCAAGTTTTCACTTTTTCCCTATTTCGACCTTTGACTAGTTTTGATGTCTAGGTCTCCAAATTGACCCAAATGCTACAAAATATTCTGAGAAGGTATATTAATGATATTAATACCTAAATATGATGTTTAGGGACTATTTATGACCCTTCAAAATATTCTTCAATTTTTTTTAATATCCTGGCCAAGGTGGGAGTTTTTACTAGCAAATTGGGGTTCCAATTCCCCCTGGGCAAATGCTGGAAATGGATTCTTAAATGCTCCCAAACCCACTCAAATTTATTAAAATAGGTATAGGCTGTTTAAGTAAATTATTAAGGTCTCATATGCGTCATTATTCAGTTTNAAATTGGGGTTCCAATTCCCCCTGGGCAAATGCTGGAAATGGATTCTTAAATGCTCCCAAACCCACTCAAATTTATTAAAATAGGTATAGGCTGTTTAATTAAATTATTAAGGTCTCATATGCATCATTATTCAGTTTATACATGATGTTATGACCCTCTCTCGAATAACTACAAAATCACTAATTCAACCCTTGGGGAAATGGCACCAAATCTTCTCCAAATGCAATTAAACTGAGTCAAATGACCTAAAATGATTAGTTGTTGAAAATGAAACTTTAAATAATCATAAATTAAATTCCATTAATCATANACTACAAAATCACTAATTCAACCCTTGGGGAAATGGCACCAAATCTTCTCCAAATGCAATTAAACTGAGTCAAATGACCTAAAATGATTAGTTGTTGAACATGAAACTTTAAATAATCATAAATTAAAGTCCATTAATCATAAATATATCAAAGATACATTCTTCCATTCGAAATAATCAGCATTACCATGGCATACATCAATATAGTGAAGAAATGGTCATTATTTGCTCATTAATAGTAACTTTTACATACAAACATTTGATATTTATACCTGATACTTTCTAATAATGAATAAAATATCATATTAAACTTATTACAATCATAAATGAACCATTAGAATCTCTAAATCCTTAGCATTCAATGGCATACATAAATATAGTGGGGAAATGGTCATTGTTTGCTTATTAATAATCACTTTTATATACAATTGTTTGGTATTTCTACCTGAGAATTTATGAATATGAATAACATATTATATTAATCTTCCTACAATCAGGAATGGACCATGATAATCTATCCCAAAGGGTACAATAGATCACCCAAAGTGCAGTCTCTCCAAGAGCAAGAATATGCAATAAAAACATGAAATGGTTGAGAGAATGGGCTGCACTAGAAGAAACCATGAGATTCCCTATAGCTTACACCTGAAAATACAAACTGCATTAAAGCTCCATAAAATATCAAGAGCAAGAATATGCAATAAAAACATGAAATGGTTGAGAGAATGGGCTGCACTAGAAGAAACCATGAGATTCCCTATAGCTTACACCTGAAAATACAAACTACATTAAAGCTCCATAAAATATATTAATTTCTTCTCCAAACACCAATGTGTATGGGAACCATTCACCCTCGAAATTAGCTAAGAAATGAAACTAGTTATCCACTAGCTCTCTCATTTCACAAATGAAAATTTTTTAAATGATCAAAATCTTCCTTAATTTTTTTTCTTGAAATTTATAAAGTTTCCAATATCTATATGGGTTGAATTCCTTCCAAGAGATGCATTCCAACTCTAGTTGGGAAGAGATTCCAAAGAATGCCACTTGTACAACAATTCCTAGTCTCCCAATTCTACCAAATCCACATGTGGAAGCATCTTAGCTTCCCTAAATCCCTTGACAGCCCTCTTGGAGATAGTTTTATCCCTAACATGTCATATATGTCAAATTTTAGCCNGAATGCCACTTGTACAACAATTCCTAGTCTCCCAATTCTACCAAATCCACATGTGGAAGCATCTTAGCTTCCCTAAATCCCTTGACAGCCCTCTTGGAGATAGTTTTATGCCTAACATGTCATATATGTCAAATGTTATCCTTCATATCTAATTTTTGTCATAGGTTTCATAGCATCTTCATCATTTTTGTCATAGATCTAGGGAATCTAGTCCAAGTGTCTCACTAGCTCCATTCTAATATTCAAACATCATTTATTGTCCCCCTGATTCCAAATCCCATAGCTTCCACCCCCAACCTAGGAAACTAGTAATTTTCCTCCTTGGAAATTATTTTACCCTTAGCATCAATTTGACAAACTATCATAAATATGGAAAATGTGATTAGGACATTGTGAACCAATGCAAAATTTGGAAAATGACAAATCCTCCCTTCCCAATATTGCTTGTCCTCAAGCAATTTCAAACATGGGTGTTGAAGAAACTACTTTCTGTATGATCCTTTGAAGTTGAGACTAAGTTACCCAAATTTGAGTCTTCAAGATTCCATGAAGATTTTAGAGAGGAACCACCATGCTTTCTTNTCAAACATGGGTGTTGAAGAACCTACTTTCTGTATGATCCTTCGAAGTTGCGACTAAGTTACCCAAATTTGAGTCTTCAAGATTCCATGAAGATTTTAGAGAGGAACCACCATGCTTGCTTCTGCACTGCTCTGATTAAAATCACTTTATTAATTGGGGAATCCATCTCCCATACTGATTGTTTCCCAAAAAAATTGAAGTCAAATGGGACTAAAAACTATCCCAGGGTCCCATTGCGTTTATTGCACTCCAACAATTAAGAGTGCTCTCCAAACCATACCATTAGGAAAGAGAATTTCGGGATCCCATTTTCTTGTATGAATTATTCCAAACATCATGAACTAAATCATGGAATTGTAGGACCTAGGAGAATGAACTAAATCACCCAAATCATCAAAAAGTGTATAATTTTCATCATGGGAAGGATCCATATGGGTAGTATCATTCATCTCCTTAAAAAGTGTGAAACCTTTGTCATAGACTAGTTCCAATGTAGAGGAATCATGCCCTTCTTTAAAAATTGCATAACCTTCATTAAGAGACAATTTAAGTTACTCTTCCACCACATAAATTGTTTGGATATCTNAGTTCCAATGTAGAGGAATCATGCCCTTCTTTAAAAATTGCATAACCTTCATTAAGAGACAATTTAAGTTACTCTTCCACCACATAAATTGTTTGGATATATTCCAATTCATCTTAAAACACATCAAGCACATTCAAATTTACACATTTCTCATGATCCACCATGTCATGAGAATCCTCCAAACAATCTACCATTTGAAAATCTAAAACATAGGAGGAAAAACAAGTATTTTGCAAATTTTCAAGAAGTTGTTCATTTTGAATTGTGAGAGTATGATTATCCTCATTATTATTCAAGTATGCATCATGTAACAATTCATTAAGCTAAAAAAAATGGTTTCTATCAAAATCAATGACATGAAATTACCTCTGATGTGTCACATTGCTTTTTGAATCTTCTCCATGTCTTCAAGGAAGGATGTTTTCTCCAATCAAGTAGCTCTCCAACAAGAATTTGACACTAATGCTTGAGTGCCATGGAGTATTCTAAGGGACT
>LPNX010448906.1:27442-50391 GCA_001517045.1 Pseudotsuga menziesii | reverse complement strand
AATAAGCTCAGCATAACCCTCTTTAGGAGAATACTTGCCTGTTTTAGATAAATTCCAGATAAGACAATCATCTGCAATAGAAAGTCTAACATGGCTAGAAAGTATAACATGGCGTATTAAATAGTATTATACATTTTGCCTTAAGTATGGCAAGGCTCCACATGATAATATTAGTTAAATTTCCTTTGATAAAGCTTGGATATAGTACATCCACGTAGGAGTGGTAATATGATATGTTATATCATATAGTTATAGATTGGATATGTGTTCCCTCGAGTATGGCAAGGCTCCACATGATAATATTAGTTAAATTTCCTTTGATAAAGCCTCGATACAGTACATCAACGTAGGAGTGGTAATATGATATGTTATATCAACGTAGGAGTGGTAATATGATATGGTATATCATATAGTTATAGATTGGATATGTATTCCCTTTATAAAAGTTTTTCCTTTTCTTTACGAATGCACATATTTTTCTATATGTTGCATATGTCCATTTATAAATGAGTTTTAAAAATACACTATTGTAATGCATTTATAAGAAGATTAAGTTAAAGATTAAGTATTATGACACTTTTAATAGAAAGGAAGTGATTTTGATTAAAGAAATAAAAGGAATCAAGATGGATTTTCAGAATAGGTTATCAAGGCAAGTTATGAGTGACTTATTATAATGGTGCACCTTTTGTATTTATGGTCTTCGTAGGTTTGTCTTAAGAATTCATGTCTTAAACGTGTTAGTGAATTAAGAAATAAAGAACTACCAACACCAACCAAGAGAGCATATCAAGGATGAACTCTCATTCATGTCAAAGTCAATCTTCAGGAAGAGTGCTTGTTGATCAGTTTTTAGTATTAGTTATTGTTATATAGTTGTTAAAGAGTATAGACCATGAGTGACCTCTTGTAATTTTGGAATATGTTTACGTGAAAAGGTTTTCCATTTAAATAGAAAACCTTACAAAGAGGGAAAATAGTAATTAGCTCGGTGGAAGAGATTGGCAATGGTTGTGCCACAGAATTGTAAATCTTCTTTTGATAAAATAATATAAAGACTAACAAGCTTTGGTGGACATATAGCCTCATGGATGGGGTGTGTTGATGTAATTGTAACTTCGGAATGTGTTCACCTATGTATACCCGATGTTTATTTAGGGATGTGTATATAATGTAATTGCGTCATGTCATGCCCCGATGTTCAAATCGGGAGGATCTATAATGTAAACAAGTCATGTCAAGTCATTATGGGTAACCCTCCTATTGTCTAAGGGTTAAAGTCCCCGTAGTTCTGGGGCACTAGGGTTATTAGACTCACCTAGTGAAGTCGGCCCTAGTAGGGTTTAGTCAAGTTGGGAATTAGTATAAATAGAGAGGGAGCCTCTCTATTTAACACACACTCACTCACACTCAATTGTAGCACATAGCTGAGGAAGAAGAAGACACTGGGGCTAGGAAGAAAGAGGTTACTGTTGTCGAGAGATCATCTTACTATTTTGGGTTTTTACTTTTGGTGTTGATTCTATCTCTAAGGAAGTTGCGAGGTTTTCTCCATTTACGGTTTCCCCGAGGAAAAACATTGTGTTCATTGTTTCTTGTGTTTTATTGTTGTGCTTGTTATTCTCTTAGTTAAAGATCCTAATAATACTAGCTTAATGTTAAAAATCTAACATGGTATCAAAGCTAACCTGAGAAGAAGACACTATGCAACTACGGGAACTAGGGATTCCCATTTTGTGGATCTTCCTCCGCAGATTTTTAGCAAAAGAAGGTTGGATTAACTCTCCTCCTTAGGGTGCATCTTTCTGTCAAAGCAGAATCCAAATATGAGGTTTTTTAGTTTTGGACCTGACACTACTGCTGAAAATTAGGGCTTTTCATAGAAGAGGAATTTTTCAGTGAGCCTAGGCCTGGATTGATCTCCTCCCCAAAATCGAAGTTAGGGTTCAAATTCAAAGCATTTGGTTGGACAAAACTCTCGAAAAGCAAAACCCTAATCTGCTTGTGAACCAACATTGCAGGATTTCAACTCCAAATCCAGATCTGACATATTGAACTGGTAAGATCTAAATATTTTGTATTTCCATTTGAGGTTCTCAGTTAAGATGTCTCGTCATACCAATCTTGATGAAAAGCTTGAGGGAGTTGATAACTTCCGAGATTGGAAGTATAGGATCTCCCTGGTCTTGGAAGAAAATGAGTTGGACTCCTACATCCATGAGGAGGTTTCAGTTCCAGAGGGAGATGAGGCTAAGGCCTTACATAAGAAGAAGTTGGTTATGGAAAAGAGGATTATTGCTGATTCAATCAAGGATCACCTCATATCACATGTGTCCTCCCTCAAGACACCTAAAGCTATGTTTGATACCCTAATCAAATTTTTTGAAGGGAAGAACATAAACCAGAAGATGACTTTGAGAAACCAGTTGAAGAATGTAAAGATCCAGAATGCAGAAACCATCCAGTCTTACTTTACAAGGGTCTCTCAGATCAAGGAACAACTCGAAGCAGTAGATGAAGAAGTAGAAAATGCAGAGATTGTGATGACCACCTTGAATGGTCTCCCTAGATCATGGGACTCCTTTATTCAAGGGATCTGTGCCAGAAAGAAGTTAGTCAAGTTCAGCAGACTATGGGAAGAATTCTCTCAAGAAGAAGCTTGGATAGCAGCTCAAGAAGAAAAGATGGGAAGTGAAGATCAAGCTCTCATAGTACAATCTAAGAAATCCAGATCTAGCCACCACAGAAGTAAGTACTCTCATCAAAAGAATAACTCTAGAAAGCCTAGAGAATTGTCTAACTACATTTGCTATACATGTGATGAAAGAGGACATTTTGCTAGAGACTGTCCTAAGAATAAAAGTAGCTCTCACAAGAAGAAGGGAAACAAGAGAAGACATCATGCTCATGCTGCAAAGGATGATGAACCTTCCACAAAGAGATTCAGACAAGTTAGTGATGAAGAATATGTTCTGATTTCCGCTCTCATGGAAACTACCACACATGGCAGCAATGATTGGCTTATAAACAGTAGTGCATCCAAGCACATGATAGGATTCAAGGAATCCTTTGTGAAATTATCTGAACATGAATCACCTCACAAGGTGAAACTCGGAGATGACTGCCAATATCCAATAAAAGGTAGCAGTGAATCCTCATACAAACTAGACTCTGGAAAGTCTATGACAATGAAGGAAGTATTGTTTGTACCAGGACTAAAGAAGAATCTCCTATCCATATCTGCATTAGATGCAAGAGGAATGAGGGTTGCATTTATATATGGTCAAGTCATCATGTGGCCAAAAGGAAAGACCATTAATGATGCAGTAGTGATTGGGGAACAAGAAGGAGGTTTATACAAATTGAAGGGCCATCCAGAACAAGCTTTGGTTCATGACTCAGTAGAACCAAATGAGCTTTGGCATAGAAGGCTTGCACATGTGCATTACAGAGCACTACCTCTTGCAAGCAAAGTTGTTGAAGGTCTCTCAGAAATGCAGACAAAACATGAAGGTGTATGCAAAGGATGTGCGAAAGGGAAGAACACAAAGAAGACATTTCCAAGTAGCGAGAGCAAAGAAAAAGGAATCTTGGAAATCATCCATTTCGATCTGTGCGGTCCTATGTCATCCAGTTCACTAAGAGGGTATGCATACTATGTTTCTTTTATTGATGATTTTTCTAGAAAGGCATGGATATACTTTATGAAGAACAAAGATGAAGTATTCAGTAAGTTCAAGGGATTCAAAGCCTTGATCGAGAACCACACTGAAAATAAGATCAAGACCTTTCTATCAGATAATGGCGGAGAATTCACTTCAAATGAATTCAAAGAGTTATGTAAAGACTTAGGGATTAAGAGGGAGTTGTCCACTCCTTATAATCCACAACAGAATGGGAGTGCAGAAAGGAATAATAGAACTATCATGGAAGCTACAAGAGCAATGCTTCATGATCAGGATCTTCCTATGCATCTTTGGGCAGAAGCAGCCAGAACAACGGTGTATGTACAGAACCGTACTCCACACAGAGTACTCAAGAACAAGATTCCTGAAGAATTCTTCTCCGGCAAGAAACCAGAAATCAGCCATCTCAGAATATTTGGTTGTCCTGTGTACATACACATTCTGAAAGAAAAGAGGACGAAGTTAGATCCTTCAGGAAAGAAGGGTATATTTGTGGGATACTCTGAAAGTTTGAAGGCTTACAGAATATACTTTCCAGAGTTCAAGAATATTGACATTAGCATAGATGTAACATTTGACGAAGATTTATCCTACATCAAATCAAGGAAGAAACCAGATGAAGAACCTGAAGAAACAAGAGAACCCAGAATTCATGATACAATCATGAATGAAGAAATTCAAGAAGAAGATCAAGAATTTGAAGAACCTCAAGAAACTGTAGATCCACCTTTGGAGAAGAATCCTCATAAGAGGAAACCTGCTTGGGTACGTGAAATTATCCAAGGTGCAGAAAGATATGGAGCTTCAGAAGAAACACCCAGAGGAAGAAAGAGAACTAGATCATGTTCTAGTTACGTAGCCTTACTATGTGACATTATTGATAAAGAACCTTCCAACTATGAAGAAGCGGCAGAACAGAAAGAATGGAAGGATGCTATGATCGAAGAGTATCAATCGATCATGAAGAATGATGTTTGGGATGGTGTCCCAAGACCAGAAGGGAAGTCCATTGTAACTTCCAAATGGATCTACAAGATCAAGCATGCTGCAGATGGCAACATTGAGAAACATAAAGCAAGATTTGTGTCTCGCGGTTTCTCCAAGAAAGAAGGAATAGATTATGAAGAAACCTTTCACCTGTAGCCAGATACACTTCCATTAGATCAGTACTTGCTCTGGCTGCAGTGATGAAATGGAAGATACACCAGATGGATATCAAGACTGCTTTCTTGAATGGTGTAGTGGAAGAGGAAGTGTATGTGGAATAGCCACTCGGTTTTGAAACACATGACAGAGCATCTCATGTATGTAGATTGAAGAAAGCCCTGTATGGTTTGAAATAGGCACCCAGGACATGGTATGGTAGAATTGATGGGTTCCTATCTAGTTTGGGCTTTACCAAGAGTAAAGCAGATTCTAACCTTTACTACAAGGTTGAAGATGGCAACCTAGTGATACTCCTGTTGTATGTGGATGATCTGTTTGTAACAGGTATGGATGGGTTGATTGCTGATACGAAGAGGAAACTTGCTGCCGAGTTCGAAATGAAGGACTTGGGTATGATGCACTATTTCTTAGGCATGGAAGTGTGGCAAAATGCAGATGGGATCTTCCTTGGACAAGGGAAGTATGCAGTAGAGATCCTGAAGAGATTTGGGATGATGGACTACAAGGCTATAACCACACCTATGGCATCGAACCTGAAGCTATTGAGTGATGCTTCATCAGAAGCGGTTGATGCTACGATGTATCATCAGATGATTAGGTCTTGATGTACCTGATAAAAACGAGACTAGATATTTGCTTTACTGTGAACACCTTGAGCCAGTTCTTGACAGATCTGAGACATGTTCACTTGATTGCTGCAAAGCATATTCTGAGGTACCTAAAGGGTACAGTTGACTATGGGCTCAATTACGAGGAAAATCAGAAGATTAACCTAGAGGGTTATGTTGATTCATATTGGGCAGGAAGTGCCATTGATAGGAAGAGCACTTCAGGATGATGCTTCAGTATGGGATCAGGTGTGATCTCTTAGTTTATCAGGAAGCAATCTTGTGTGGCAGTGAGTACAGTTGAAGCAGAGTATGTTGCATCTTGTTCAGCGAGTTGTGAGGCAGTTTGGTTGAGGAAACTACTGTCTGATTTATTTGATCTCCGGATGGATGCTACTTGTACATATTGCAACAACCAGAGTTGTGTGAAGTTGTCAGAGAACCCTGTGTTCCATGACAAGTCGAAACATATCGAGATCAAGTATCACTATATCAGGGATATGGTGCAGAGAGGAGTAGTGAAGCTCCAGTATGTTGTGACAGAGGAACAGATAGCTGATGTATTGATGAAGCCATTGGCTAGAGTGAAGTTTGAATACTTCAAGGAGAAGCTTGGTGTTCTCTAGATCGAGGTTCCCTCCAAGGGGAAATGATGAGACTGAGAGCCATTCTGACATGGTGAGAGGATTAGGTTCCCTCCATGGTCAAATGTAAGGGCTGAGCCATTCTGTCATGGTGAGAGGATTTGGTTCCTTACATGCCAGATATGAGTGCTAATCCATTCTGGTATGACTGTAGGATTGGTCCCTACATGATCAGATGTAAGGGCTAAATGTCATTCTTAGAATGGAGGCGCCTGGTGAGTTACCAGGAAAACTTAGTCTGGGACTGAGGGTTGTTGTGATATAACTGTAGGATGTAGTCTTATATGATCATATGTGAGCGCATGGCCATTCTGATGTGATTGAGGGATGTGTCCCACTTGATCAGATATAAGGGTTGATTCCATTCTCTGGGAGAATGGAGGAATTTGGTCAGTTACCAGGAATCCTCAGTATGGGACTGAGAGCCCTTCCGATGCGGTGCTTTCGAGCATGGTCAGATGTAAGTGCAGAGCCCTTTCGATGCAGTGCTTTCGAGCATGGTCGAATGTAAGTGCTGAGCCTTTTCGATGTGGTGCTTTTGAGCATGGTCGACTATAAGTGTTGAACCTTTCCGATGCGATGTTTTTGAACATGGTCAGATGTAAGTGCAGATCCTTTCTGATGCGGTGTGTTTGCATATGGTCGGATATAAGTGCTAAGCCATTCTGGCACGATGTGTTTACACATGGTCATATGTGAGTGCTGGGTCTTTCTGACAAGATGTGGTCAGATGTGGGTGTTGGGCATGCCTTTCTGACAAGATGAGGTCAGATGTAAGAGTTGGGTGGGCCATTCTGACTTAAGTGTCAGATATAAGCGTTGATTAAGACCTAAATGAAGGGTAGGCCTACAGGGATGGCTCTGTAGAACTTCTTGTGACGAGAAGAATCGAGAGATAGCACCAATGATGACAATGATCTAGATCAAGTGATGATCCAGATTTGATGATGATACAGTGATGATCCAGCAGTGATGAATCCAGTGGTCGTGATGATGCAGATTCTGTGATGAAGAAGACAACTTGAAGCACACTTGAAGATGAAAGTGACTTGAAGACGATGATGACTTGAAGATGAAGACAATTTGAAGATGAATATGACGAGATGATCTAGTCGATACAAAGAAGAAGACCAGTGCTGAAAATTGTGTCGAAAGAATACCTTCCTAGTTAAGAGGGAGTGTTGATGTAATTGTAAGTTCGGAATGTATTCACCTATGTATCTTATGTCTTGTACCCTCATGTTTATTCTGGGATGTGTCTGTAATGTAATTGAGTCATGTCATGCCCCGATGTTCCGATCGGGAGGATCTATAATGTAAAAAAGTCATGTCAATTCATTATGGGTAACCCTCCTATTGTTTAAGGGTTAAAGTCCCCGCAGTTCCGGGGCACTAGGGTTATTAGACTCACCTAGTGAAGTCGGCCCTAGTAGGGTTTAGTCAAGTCAGGAATTAGTATAAATAGAGAGGGAGCCTCTCTATTTAACACACACTCACTCACACTCAGTTGTAGCACATAGTTGAGGAAGAAGAAGACACTGGGGCTAGGAAGAAAGAGGTTACTGTTGTCGGGAGATCATCTTATTGTTTTGGGTTTTTACTTTTGGTGTTGATTCTATCTTTGAGGAAGTTGCGGGGTTTTCTCCATTTATGGTTTCCCCGAGGAAAAAACATTGTGTTCATTGTTTCTTGTGTTTGATTGTTGTGCTTGTTATTCTCTCAGTTAAAGATCCTAATAATGCTAGCTTAATGTTAAAAATCTAACAAAGTGAACGACGTATATGATGTCTCTCTTTTCTTTCTATGTTTTTATGTCCGTATATATTCCTTTTCATGATGGTATTTTATGTATGGATGGTGCACAAGAAATGCTTATGATACATTATCTTTATTGGTGCATGAAAAACACTTGCAAGCATACAGTTAAAGGTATATATATCATGGAGGAAAGTTATTTGGATAGTTAAAGGATTCGATATCTTTTGTTTAACATTTTTATTTCAATATCTTGGAATATAGGTAAGTAATTAACAATTTGTACGATCTTACTACCATGGAATTAGATTAGGATAAAGTGTTAGTAATCTCTACAATGTGAGAAAGATGAAGTAAATAATGAGAACTTGTGATGTTAGTCTTCTAATGGATGTATTTACAATTATGTGATTTCACACTCTAAAGAGACTAACATAGTTGACTTGCTGGATATAGTAAAAGCGAAAAGAAAATTTACCCCATTTTTTTATATTTTACATTGAAGAATTTCGAGTATGTTACATTTCCATTCCATTTAACAATAATATTATGTAATTATTATTTTTTTCTTCTAAAAATTAAGAAGTTATTTAATATGGATCAATATGTATTTTTTTATTATAATTTATTTCAAGTAAATATTAAAAATTAAATTATACATATAATGCTAATGGTGTATTTTTTAATTTTACCAATTTTATATGATTAAATATTTTGTTTGTTTCATAATTGTTGATTTATATTTTAATAGTTGTATGATGTTAATTAAAATAATTATAAAATCAAATTAAATTTATGAATGTATTTGTAATTAAATATTTATGAATTTATTTGTATTAATAATAATGTTTTTAATTTAACACATGTGAGAATTTTTTTAATATTTTAATATAATGTGATTAATTAAAACAATAAAAAAAATAATTAAATATTTCTACACAATGTATGTAATAATGGTATTTTTTTTAGTTATCCTTTTGTAATAATGTGTAAAATTAATCAAATTTACTTTTTCAATACTTCAATGAAGATGATAATTATTAGTATCCATTCAAGAATTACTTGAATTTTTTTAGAATTTATTTTTATATTAAAAAATTTTAAGAAAATTTTTTTATTTTATAAATAATTAAAAATATATATATAATTAAATATATTTTATTGAATATAATAATTATGTATTTTAAATAATATTAATTTTTTTAATGATAGTTTAATTTTTATATTTTAAGTCTTATGCAAAAATCATTATATATTTTTATTTAATTTACAATTAATTGCATTGGTTTTTATGATATTTTAATATAAAATGATTTCCAAAATAAATAAATAAAAATTAAATTGAATATTTATGTATTATTTAATGTTGTGTATTAGTAAATATATTGTTTTAGATAATAAATATATTGTTTTATAATATAAGGTATATAATTAAAAATATATAAAGCAAATTTTGCAATATTTCATAGCATCATGGGATTAAATATGTGGTTTTCATTATGTTTAATATAATGTAGTTTGTAATTTATGTATTTTTAAATGAAATTTGGTTAGTTAAAAAATTGAAAAAGTTAGTGTAAATATTTTTAATATTTTTAAAAAGAACAATTTAATAAATAAATAAATAATATGTTTCTTTTATAGCCATAATATTTATTATAATATAAAATAATATTTATTATAATATAAATTTTTTTCTGCCAAAATTATGGTGACTTTTTAAAATTGTGTGTTTTTTAATGATTTAAAAAAAAATTAAAATAAATATTTTTGAATGTATTTTTATTAGAACTATTTAAAAAATAAATAGCATGTATGCTTTAGTTGGGAGTTTTATAATCTTTGCTACAAATTAAATATTTTAATCATTTTAACATGTCAAAATTATTTTATAAGTGATAATTGTGGAAATTATCAAATGATTATAGCACTTTGTAAATGATAATTATAATTTTTTAAATCTTATTTTTAAATATATTATTTGAAAATATAACATGGAAAATAAAAAATTAATGATTGATATGAAATTTTGAATTTCATTCTATTTAGAAATAATATTGTGTACTTAATTTTTTTTCCTAAAATTATGAGTTAAAAATTTAAATTATACATTTAGTGTATTTTTTAATTTTACTAATTTTTTATATATAATATAATTAATTAAAAATAAGTAAATAAATAAGTAAATTATATGTTTCTAATGGTATATTTCTATATATATTTTTTATTTGATTAATTATTGTTATTATTATTTGAATTTTAATATTTAAAATGTGTTAAAATAATGTAAATGATAATTTTGTATTTTTCAATTTTATTTATTTATTTTTAAACAAATTATATTTAAATATAAAGTGAATAATATAAAAAATTACAATAATTATGTGATTAACATTTTTTTATGTGATTAACATTTTTTTATTTAAAATTTTATGTATTTTGATTAATTAAAACATTGATAAAATCAAATTAAAATTGTATTTGTATTAATAATATTGTTATTAATTTGAATGAAATGTATATTTTAAGTGAGAATTATATATTTACATGTTATTTAAATTTATTGTATATTTATATTATAATGTTTTATAAATAAATAAAATATTAGATTTTGTAAAGGAATTTCACATTTTAACCAAGTGAGCTAGCTAGAATTTAAAAGAGGAAGCGCACAATCATTTTAAAAGCCTCTTCCTTAAGGAAGGAGATGTGGATGAGGAAGCCACCAGGGATCTCGTGGAGAACATTCTGGATCTGATACTTCCTTCACAGAACAAGAATCTCCTAAAGCCCTTTTTAGAAGCAGATATCACATCCGTGATATGGAGCATGGAACCAGACAACGCACTAGGGTCAGACGGGTTCTCTAGTCACTTCTACAGAGCCTGCTGGAACATTATAAAAAATGATCTAACTAGAATGATAACAAGTTTCCAACAAAAAGCCAAAATTGGGGGAGGAATGAACTCTACGTTCTTGGATTTAATCCCTAAGGAAATCAACCTAGGCACGTTCACTCGGTTCAGGACGATCTCTCTGTGTAACGTTTCCTACAAAATCTGCTCCAAACTGATATAAAATAGATTAAAAATTCTCCTTCATAAGGTAGTATCCATATTTAAGGAGGATTCATCAAAGGAAGACATATCGTGGACAATGCCATCCTCGTCCAAGAAATGATCCATTCCAGCAAGGCATGAAAGGAGAAAGGCATGATAATAAAAGTTGATATGGGAAACGCATTCGAGAGAGTCAAGCACTCGTTTTTGTACAGATTTCTGGAAAAAATCGAATTAATCATTCAGTTTATAAGGAAAATTAAAGCTTGCATTAGGGGATCGTGGATAGCTCCCGTGGTCAACGAAAGGCCTTCAAGATTATTCTAAGCAACACGAGGGATCATGAAAGGATGACGTCTCTCGCTATTCATCTATATACTGATTGTTGAATCACTGAGCAGGAAATTGCAGATGGAAAAGGCGGCTAGGAACCTGTTAGGGATCAAATCCACCCAGGGAGTCGAACCTATAAACCACGTATTCTTTGATGATGACTCCCTCTTTCTTGGAGGAGCATCCAGTAACATTACAAAAGCTTTCAAAAGAATCCTCCACTCCTGATATGCGGCCTCAGGTGGGAAAATTAACTATAAAAACAAATTCCATTTATGGATGGAACATGGATCAAATAAATCTTACAAGAATTGGACATATGATGGGAATGCAAGGCTTTGACAAATGGGGAAGTTTCAAATACCTAGGGCTCCCTATCTCATACAGTGCATATAAATAAATTCGATGGAAGGAAGTGGATAATAAGATAAAGGCCAAGCTCAGTAACTGGGGAGGACAATGGTTGAATCACTCCACGAAGCCGGTGCTAATAAACTATGTTCTCTCCTCCCTCCCTATATACCACGCTTCTGTATTACTAAACCTAAAATATTTTACAGACAAAACCTCGAAGCATCTAATTTTTTTTTTATGGAGAGGGAAAGGGAACCAAAAAAATTTCCACCTTGTCAACTGGAATGTGGCTAGAAGATCCAAAAAATAGGGAGGCCTACAAATCTGAGACCCCCATTTATCAAACCTGGCAATGGGTGGAAAAATTATTTAGCAAAATCTATCTCAAAAAAATGATTGGGTTAGCTAAACTATCCAAAAAAAATACCTTGCCAGCACTGGAAGAAGATGCTTGGACACCCAGCCCCTTCCAAACGAAACTCCCTTATGGAATATGTGTAGAAAAAGGGATGGAATTCTTCCAACCTCAACTCCTCTAGATCCCAAGAAATGGGAAGAAGATCATGATATGGACGGATAGCATTCTTGGCCACACCCCCTCCCGCCTCCCCCCCACTCAATAGCATCACTGAGCTAAATGGAATCTAAGAATGGACTATGGGGAAAAACCTCAAAACCATATATGACATCTCAAGCTGGCCAGTGGATGGAATTTGGGAGAATTGGATCATTCTGAAGGTCCCACTAACCCTCTCAATAGCCAAGAAAACCTTCATAAACCACCTCTCAAGTTGTGCCCCAATTCATATCTCTCACTCAGACAGGAGACGATGGCAGAAGACTGGAGAATATACTTTTGGCTCGGGTTATATGATTCTTCAATTTGAAAGAGACCCCAACTCCTAGCAGAAGCTCTGGAAAATGGTTTGGCTTCCATTTGGGCTCCCCGAAGTAAATTTCTTTTCCTCGTTCCTTGGACAAAAAAAAATGCCGACCAAGGAAAATATGGCCAAAAGAGGCATCCTTGGCCCTCACCGATGTCCTCTTTGTTGCAAAGCTTTGGAAAGCATCGATCATCTTTTTTTGGAGTGCAATTTCTCCTCGCAAGTCTGGACTCTACTCCTTAAATACCTTCAGATTACATCTCCCAACAACACTAATATCCCTCAACTCTTAACTTCATGGCAGAAAAAGGTATTCTACCCCTCTAAGACACAAGATGGTGTGGAAACAAATCCGGCTGGCACTTCCAAAGTACATCTGCTGGAAGATATGGATATCTAGGAACTGAGCCATCTTTAGGAACATCTCTCCCATCCCATTCCATGTAGTTGGATAGCCAATGGTCTCCTTTTGTTGGAAACTCTAAAAGCTTCAGGAAAGAACCTTGATTCCACTACCACCTAGAAGGAAAGGAAGTAGATAGGGGATCTCCCCCCACTAGACAATCCCAACCTTCTAAGCCACCCAAAAATTTCCGAAAAGTGGAAAATAAGATTGTCTAAAACTGAATTTGATAAATGGAGAAAAAAACAGAACAAAAACTACATATTCTTTGATGGATCCTCTAGAGGCAACCCAAGAGCAACAGGTGCAGGAGGGGTGCTCTATTCCCATGATGTAAACATTGACTTCAGTTACAGCTGGGGGTTGGAGACCAAATCCAACAACCAAGCAGAATCTTTGGTTCTCTTAAAAGGATGCCAAATATCCTTACTCTTGGGTTACAGGGAGATACTCATCAACTCTATATTTCATGGACATGCATTATGTAATGTCAATTTAAACTCCTTGTTGGAGAGAATTCAGACGCTGCTACATAAATTTGGCTCTATAAAATTATGTCACATTCTAAGAAATCTTATTGAGGATGCAAACCAAGCTGCAAATCACAGAGTCAATCTTCTTGTTGGAACAATTAACACCATGGTATGGGGAAAGGAAACGAAGCCAGTGTCGTAAACTCTGTCACAAGAGAAAGCAAAGTTAACGCAGGTTTTATGGGAATGGATGGAAACGATGGACTTGTAAGTGAAACATAGGTTGGGGGATGAGGAGTTGTCGAGCTGAGGAAATGCATGGTGAGTTGAGGAGATGGAGGAGTTGGGGAGCTGCATAATGTTGGTGATGGCAATATGACAATAGATCATTGAACTGTCCAACTCCTAGGCATATTCAATGTGATAGATGCCAACATGATTCACGATTCATGTAATTCCAACATGATTCATGTAATGCAAACACGATTCACAGCATGGGAGAGGTTGGGGAATTTGCAGCAACGCCGTCTTGTTCAATTTACCAAGCCATGGTACAGTTTCCTTTTATTGTTGGTGACTAAGTGGTCTGAATTGAATTAATTACCATCCCGGTACAGTTCGAAAATAACAAGAAACCATACGCAGAGATGAAATCTTACGAAGGGATGATCTCCATCAACTTCTTGGAATCCTCAAGGAGAGGGGAATGTGTGTGAAGAGCCGGATTTGGCATTAAGCCACGGCCTGTTCTTTTTTAATAATTTTTTTAACTGTTCTCATATATATATATATATATGATTAAATATTTTCTTTGTTTCATAATAGTTGGTTTATATTTTAATATTGGTATGATGTAGTTAATTAAAATATTGATAAAATTAAATTAAGTATTTATTAATGTATTTGTATTAATAATATTGTTTTTTATTTAACACTATAAGATGTGAGATTTTTTAATATTTTAATATAATTTGATTAATTAAAACAATCAAAGAAAATTAAATTAAATATTTCTATACAATGTATGTAATAATGGTATATTTTTTAATTATAGTTTTGTAATATAATGTGCAAAATTAATCAAATTTATTTTTGCAATACTTCAATGAGGATGATGATAGTTATTAGTATCCACTTAAGAGTCACTTGAGTTTCTTTAGAATTTGTTTTTATGTTAAAAAAGATTAAAAGAAATCATTCCTAAATCATCATATAGTATGATGAGTTAAAAGGTTAGGAAGGTCAATATTGTAAGAGATCCAGTTAAATATTGGATTTCTTCTACATGAACCTCTATTTACTTATGATTGTTTTTTTAACTTAACATGGCATCTATCCACTCAAATCATGGATTTTTTAATGACTCTTTATCTGCTTGAGGTCTTTTACATGCACTTTCACTAATCTCATATGCCTGGTTTTATAGATCATATTGTCCTCACTCTTCTCCATGTTGATATTTCCTTCGATACTAATCCAATGGCTGAAGAACAATAATACATCAAATTCAATAAAAAGATTCATATAGTTCTTGAACTAGGAGTTACAAATATCTTAAATGCAACAAAACATTTATGTTACACAATAAAAACCTTCATCTTAAGTAAAAAGAAGCAAGCTCTGAAGTTTTTGGACCCCACGTCACCAAAGCAAGTCCTAGCCTTAAGAGGGCCCTTACAAGGTAGTAATTGCAATTTTTCAACCTATAAAGTACCAAAAGAGATGACAAATTATATGATAATCCATTTTGGTAAGAAATGTTAGTTGCAAAATATTTCAAGGCTCATCAACAAAAGAGAATTTCGATTTTGTGCAAATCGGACTCCCTAAAACTCCAATATTTAGCTTTTTTCAAGACAAGAAATTATGAATTTTTTTTTTGTTTCCATTGAACAATGTAAATCCTGCACCAATATGAGTAAACCGGATTGAATTTAAGTCATACATTTGATAGTTGTTGATGTTTGATTCATACCTTCAAAGATTATAATCATGTGGTTTCATCAAGGCAATTCATAAATAAACACATTCAAATCTTAACTAGGATGATGCTATGGGAGAAGTAGTGGTAGAATTATAAATAAAACGCTTCAAAATATTGGCATGTTAATCATAGATATTAAAAAAAATTAAAGACTACTTTACTCAATACAAGCATATACAATAGCTCTAAATGAAATAAGGGTGAGATCAACAATGAACTTTAGAGTATTTAATATCAGGGGAATCCTCCAAAAATAGAATCACATAAAGTACCCAAGTTGCCAAGGTACTTGGGTTCAGGGACAAGGATTGGGATTGGGAAGACACTTTTTTAAAAATGGGACTTAGGTATGTTGGGGATACTATAGATACACACATACACACACATGAAATCATTTTCAGCAAGTAACACACTAATATACTAACTAAAACATTCACATTGATTCCATGATATAAACATATTTATATTCATAAGAATATATGTCTATTGTAATAATACATCCAAATTTTTGTTAATGGCATTTCCGAATATGAAATAGAAAATTCAAAAAACATTGAACAAGCATGTGCATTTAAAACACCTCGCCCACATGAAAATTGAGCAAATTGAGATCATATATTTGAAGCCTCTTTTGTAGAATCATACATTTTTCTAATAATAGTCATAAACCCTTTCACATTCCCTTTCACCACCTCTCTATCTTGGGAAGGAGGCCTCCTTCCTATCAAGGGATCATACCATTTCATATTAACTACATAGGTTTCCATACGCGTAATACCCCAAAATGCCAACCCCTCTTGTTTTAGATAAGTGTTATGTGAACACTGAAACCTTATGTTTTGTAAGTATTACGTACTTGGATATATTCTCATGCTATGTTGAGAGCTAAATCTGCCTGACTTGTGTCGGTTGTGTGGAAAAACTCAATGAATGAGGGGTCTTGGGAAAATAATAATAAACAAAGAAGAATAAAAAGACTAAACAAAAATTTAATTAAACAAAAAATGAATAGGGAAAATAAAAAGAAAACAAATTTTATATGAAGAAACACCTCTAGAAAATGTAACCGTTGAATAGGTGTCACCACCTAAAAGACTAACTAATAATAGTAAATGGCTCTACAAAAGAGAGGGGGAAAATACATCCAAGGGGTTAATTCTTTTAGTTGTTGAAGAATGTGAATGAACAATAAAAGTAGAAATTCATATCTAACTCAGAAAAAAGAGGAGAAACAAAATTTTGAATGAAGAATAGAAATCAAGCTGAAGAGAAAAGAGCTAAAAATATGAAATATGTAACTTTCAGATAATGGACAGCTAAAGGGGAAAGGAATTAGCCACTTGATATCTATGAACGGATAATCAAGGTCCAAGCTTAGTCATGGTTCAAAAATTCTTTATGGCCATAGAGTGTGAGCACTATAGGTGTTGAGTACCAATTGACAAATGCTTGGATACTGTACAATAATATTATATTTTCGTTGAGCATGAATACTACAGAAATTTGTTGGCAAGAGGAATGCATGTGATGAACCATGGATAATGGTAAAAGATTTTCTTTGATGACTAGAGTACCTAGGTTAGTTATGCATATGTGTAAATTAAAAGGAATCTAAAATATGAAGAACTTAAGAACCAAATCCCTATAGAGACCAAGACCTAGCTCAGGGGTGACTGTGGAAAACAACAATTGTAAGTTTCCTATAGATCTATGGTTGGGTGGATTTGAGAAGGCCCAACAATAATTGCAAATTGTCTTATGTAATTTGAACGGGATGAGTTTCTAACCTTGATCTTTCTAATCCTAAGTACTATTGACTGTTAAAGGGGAAAGGAATTAGGCACTCGATATCTGTGAATGGATAATCAAGGTCCACGCTTAGTCATGGTTCAAAAATTCTCTATGGCCATAGAGTGTGAGCACTATAGGTGTTGAGTATTGACTGGAAACTGCTTGGGTACTGTACAATAATATTATATTTTCATTGAGCATGAAAACTGCAGACATTTGTTGGTAAGGGGAATGCATGTAATGAACCATGGATACTAGTAAAAGATTTTCTTTGATGACTAGAGTCCCTAGGTTAGTTATGCAGATTTGTAAATTAAAAGGAATCTAACATATGAAAGAACTTAAGAACCAAATCCCTAGGGAGACCAAGACCTAGCTCAGGGGTGACTGTGGAAAACAACAATTGTAAGTTTCCTATAGATCTACTGTTGGGTGGATTGGAGAAGTCCCAACAATAATTGCAATTTGTCTTTTGTAATTTGAACAGATGAGTTTATAACCTTGATCTTTTTGATCCTAAGTACTATTGATTTATGAAATGTAGCTTCTATTGTTATGAAAATGCATGCATCTTAATTCTAATGATTGGATGTTGGTTAAGGGAAAGTAGTGATGATATATGTGGCATGAGAAATAACTGTGTTTGGCATGACCCTAGAGTAATTTAACAATATACTATTCAACTACTTTGAAATGGAATAAATATGAAAATTTGTATACTAAGCTAATCTAAAATTGCATGAACTATTCTAAGCTAAAAACATAAAAAAAATGTGTTATTGTATGTTAGAAATGAATAAATAGAGTGTTAGTGTTATTGCTAAATATAATACATTTTAATAATTTTATATGTACTTAGTTTTTTCTTTGAGAAACATAATCAAGTACAATTGTATGGATTTCGTACCTAATTGTTGCATTGGGAAGTAGAATCTAGTATTATTGTATTGATTTTATATATTACTAACTAATGCGTTGGGCAACAAAGTATAGTATAGAAGATTTATTAATTTTAATTGTCATAACAGATGCATTGGGAACGATCTAGTACAAGTGTTATTATTATTGTTAATGTGATACCTAATTGTTGCATCGGGAAACAGATGTAGTATAGATTCATTGGGCATATTGATCCCAACTGTGGCTTTTAGCAAGAAAATCTAGTGCATTACGATTGTGTAAAGTAAATGATGAAAAAGCAAAGACTTGCTACAGTAAGAAAAATAATTATATAAAATGATATGTATTATATTGAGTGGCATGAAAATCTATTTAAAGAGATCTATGAGATATCATTTTAATTGTAAAGAAATCAGAATATAGATCTATGATATCCATACTATCTACAACAAAAATATAAAGTTCTATCCTAAGATATATAGTCCTATTATTTTGACATGCTCACTGCGTCAGAGTGGGTAAGCCAATGGTCATTCTCAATCCGCATTAGATCATACAATATAATCCTAGGTTGTGTCCTCACAAAAATTCGAGAATCACAAAAGGATATGGACCATCAGAAAACCTTAGCATGAGACAAAAGAAAGTAAAAAAATAGCATTTAGTATTCTACCTGGATGGATGTGTAAGTATGATATGTAGCTATGAAGTATAAGTATTTATAAACATCATACTCATGAATTTAATGCATCTGTAACAATATCTAAGATCACCCTAGTCTTGGAAACACGTTCACTTAAACAAATAATAAACACAGAAACTTAAAATATTTTATATAGTCCAGGTACAAGTATTTGCATAATATTAAACCTAATTCGGGAAGAATGAGACTCCTCTTAAATTAGATTATCTTAGAATGCCTCAAAAGGATTAAAGATGCCAAAGACCTCACTTACTTGAGTTCCGAGCATCTAGTCAAAGAGATTTGGATCCATGATCAACTCCTCGACATAGTGGAAAAAGCTTACAATAATATTTTATTATTAGTTTGATAAACAAAAGTATATAAAGAAATCGACTAAATTTGTTGGTTGTTAAAATACAAATGCAAGACATAGTTATCATTAAAAACATTATAAGTGTAGGATATTTTTACATAATAAAATATTAAGTGCAACAAAAAATTAATAATATGATTTCTAGGCAAATGCATACATGCCTGATAAAAGCTAGTCTGACTCATTGATCTATGATTGGGGCTGATAACGTACTTGTGTAGCTACACCAAATGACTTCACCTATACTATAAATAGCATGGGCGCTTGTATCAAAACTAAAGGAGTACATTATTATCTTAAATTCTATGCGATCAATCAAGCTCGAGAGAGTAAGTAGGGCCAAGTTGAAAATATAAAACAAGACTATATATATGTATATATATATATATGAAAACCTTTGTGTAAAACCAAAGGGAGTGGAGATGGAAGTCGACCAGACTAATTAAAAATTGAACGAAGTAATGTATACTCATGTAAATATCATGTAATAGAGCTGATAAAGGCATGTGAGTATATCGTAAGAACTCGACCAACATACTGAGGGGGAAGAGCTCATGGCTAAGGGCATAGTTGTTACACATCGAATATTTATAAGGAACCTATGGTTATGATGGTTACATGAATCTAAGAAATATTTCTACGTATGAGGATCGATCTCACCAACCAAATTCAAGATCTAAAAGAGAGGTCGATCTACACAAAACGAAAACAAGCTTGTAAAGAACATTGTCTTAAACTAAAATATTGTTGGTCACCTACAAATATACACCTACAAATATTGTTGGTCACCTACAAAGTCATGCAAGAAAAACCAAGTCAAAGTTTGGCAATCAAAATCTTAGGTATCCATGAAAACTTATCAGTTGTGTAGTCTTCATGGTGGAAAATGCAAAGCAAAAAAGGTAAGCGATGAGCGTTGAGCAATGAGGAAGGAGGTGCACCCCTTGCTTTCCCCACCGTGGATTTTGAACGGTCATTCTCTCTGCACAGAGTCACAAGCCTTGTGACTAGGAAGCGGTGGCAGGCCCTGCATGGACCAGCCTCCACCCTGCACAAACAAGGGATCATTAATCAATTAAATCGAACCGAAGTAAAAAATCGAAGGTGTGATGGAGAGAGAGAAACATAGAGCTCAAAGATTTACTTGGAGCAAGATTGTTATTACCTTGGGGAAGTTGGTCTTTATGGACACTGCACCCATCACCATGAGCAGAGGTCGAAGGAGCCTCCATGGCAGGACAAGGTCTAAAGGGGATCCCAAAGGATAAGTAATCTCATAAACCATGAAGCAAGAGGGAGGGATTTGTTTCCATTGTTGAGCGGGATAAAATCATGGTATGACAACCCAAAAATACAGGAGTGGAGGGAAACCTTTTCTAGGTTGAGCGTACCTTGGAGGGCACCCTCAATCTCATCTTAAAAAGAAATAATTACCCTTCTCAAGGTGGCAAAATGCCTCATGTGTAGAGTATCAATTTTAGTAGTTCCCATAATGGCCACTAAGGGGGTTTGATTCCCCTACACTTGGATGCATAATGGTGGTTTATGGGGACAAGGTAAGTGGTCAACTCCTATGGGTATGCTAACCCCATGATCTAACAATATTTATGTTAATTACTACATGTGTTTACGTTATAGTGATATGATACAATGGCTCAACCTAGTAATTAGACTTAGTATGGTATATATATCAAGCCGAATGGGATGAATGGGAATGGCATGATAACTCCCTCAACTGATAGTTGAATCGGTCTTAGATTGGTTGAGGTAATAAAAAGACTCAAAGTTGCAGGCAATGATTAAGTATAATATTTGTATGTATAATTTTGATGATGTGACTAACCTAGTGTCCTCACAGTGTTTGCATGGACCATTTGTGTATGCATAGTGAAGCATATCACATATTGGCTTTACAAACTCCACAAATTTGAAATCAACCCAAAAGTGATCATCCAAAATCAATCGCTTCAATTCCACATCATTTACATTAAATTGCTTCCACTGGTCCTAGATATCATTGGTAACTATGGCAGTTAAATCCCCCTTCATCCCCATAAGTCGTCTAAGCAGAATGTAGTAAGTTGAAAATTTGTATAAGCTAGTTAAACAAGCTCCATTTTGGCATGCCCATGGTAAATGGCTTATGAATGGTGGAAGTTTCATATGAACATCCAAATTTTGCGGCCATTTTCAATTAGCACCTGAATCTTGGAAATTTCCCCAATGGCTTTCAATGCGTTATTCAATAAATGCACTATGCACGTCATTCAAAACTATCCATGGGATACAACAATTATCCACAAAGGAAAAAAATAGATTTATGACTTATGAACATTGAATAAATATTTAATTATAAAGCAAGATCATACTCATAATTAAAAATCAAAATTGTGATTTGTTTAAATCTAAATTTAAACAAAAAATAAACATAAAAGATTAAACTTGTCACTAACTTGTGCTACTTTTGTACCATCATCCTCAAAGCTTTGCACATTGGGGTTGCACCACAGTAACAACTTGAATGACATTGGATGGCCCCATCTCCGTAATGGTATCACATAATTAGTATGTCAAGAATATGGTGTTTTATTTTACTAGAACAATCAATGGCCTTTAGAAAAATATGGACTGGATATGAAAGAGACGATGTTTAGCAATGGAAAATATTATGACAATCAATCCAACCATACATGTCAATGGAGCATCCACCTACACTCCAATATGCCTTTAATGTCCCAATTTCTTTCTCTTTGTCCACCAACATAAATGGAAGCTTCTTATAACCAAGTTCCTTATACCTGTAGGTCCATCATTAATGGTACAAACCATTTGCTAAAAATATGGTGAGTGGGTTGCATTGAAATGGATGCAACATGCAAGAAAAAATATTGCTACTGCAAGATCAACACCTTCCCTTCGCATCATATCAAATATGTCATAAATGCCACCAATTTTTTTTATGCTTTTGATGGTGCATTCTCATCACCAAAATAAACTTCATCATCAGATGGAATTTCTTCCTCATTGAACACATCATTGTCATTGACATCACATGGCTATGAGATTGACTTTCCTACCTTACCGCCAACCCATTGCTACTCCCTTTGTGCACTAGGGAGTCTAGTGGGATCCTTTGGGTCTCTAGTAAAAATTTCAACACCCTTCTTTGGAACATTCATAGAATGGGTTTTAACCTAACTTCGATATATGCCTTTCCATTCAACATGACATGACATGAGCTACATTTTATCAATGTTGTCCCCCCTCCACCCTTGGTTTCTTTTGTCCTCTTCAAATTTTTCCATAGTTGATATTGAGGATTTGATGACGCCAACTAGGTTGGAGAAATAAGGTGAATGGAGAAATGATAAATCTAAAAATTGAAACAAAGAAAATCAGCTAAGGCCCAGTTTGGAAAATAAAAAACAAGTTCAATGCTGGATTTTTTATCCCTTCACTATTGGACTATTAAGTGTCATTCAACCATCAAACCCTTCACTGCTATTTTGGAAATTATCGAATAGTTGGATTATCACACTGCACTAGTTGCTATATTTCTCACCTTCTTCACTTCTGAGATAGAAATGAGTTAAATAGGGGTAGTTTTGCATGTTTAAAATAATGTTATGGATTTTGGAGAGGAGCCCACCTTCCCCCCATCTATCCTTCTTGGTTTTTGGCCAAATTAGGAAAAATGGACTCACAAGACTTGTTGACATACCCCCAATGTCTCAATTTATGGGGTACAACGTCCCAATGCATGCTATGTCCACAATGGGTGCTGTTACCACCTAAGTTGTACTTAGTGGTTTTTTATCAAGTGAGCCTAGTGAACCGGACAGGGTTGACT
>LPNX010448906.1:7401-21907 GCA_001517045.1 Pseudotsuga menziesii | reverse complement strand
ATTTTTTCTAACAGAAATCTATTAAATCCATGGACAAGAAAACATAAATTAGCTACTATAGAATTCTCATATGAACCATCTGATTCTAGAATTAAATTATGGATTTGACTAGAATTTTAAATCAGTACTTAAACATGTCCCATGTTCAATATATGCTCTCTCATATACAAGTGAAATTTGTAGGACTATAACATATCAACTTCAAGACATTGATATCAATCAACATTGCCTTCTTTAAGAGTTATCAATGCTGATTACCATCAATATTTCAGCCTCGTATGAATACCATACAATGATTACAATAATTTGGAAATTCCCATTTCCTTACAAGCAAGTTTGGCTGCATGTAAACTAGATAATCTAAGAACAAACATGAAATTGGAAATATATATTCAGACCTTTCAACAATTCATTTTGTTTTTCATTTTCGAATAATTTCAGTGTATGCATAGTCTAACTTGGATAACTACAGAAGGCAAATTATCAATGAAAACCTAAGTAGAGAACTATTGCATGATGGATTATTCCACAAATATAGTTTAAAAACAATCATACCCCGCATTCATCTTTTGAATCCAGTCATCAGTTTAAACTGGAAACTCATTCATCACCTACGCTGCACATTGTGAACATGTGTTTGTTGTTGGTTTGTCATTTCATTTCTTGCTACGAGAAAGAATGCAATGTGCCTATAATATGCAATATCAATTAATACCTGCTAATAGTAATATATATTGAAATTTGGTGTAAAGATAATATTTTCCATAACACAAATTTCTAAATCCCTCAGCCTATATACCTGAATAAATTAAACATGTCAATCTTTGATTCTGAAACTATTTTGGAAACACTATCTAGCGCCTTTTCCATGTGCTGAAGCCATCTCTTGGTTGCTTCTCTTGTAACAGGGAATGGTCTGTGATGCCATATAAGGGTCGGATGACCTAATAAAGAAAAACATGTATTAAAATAGTTAAAACAACCATCAAGTCAAAGAACTATACTCCAACCACCCTAGCAATTTTTTTCAAAATTATGTTGTCACATGTCATCTGAAGGTTGGATTCAAAATAAGCATGCCCACCTATGGAATTCATTAACAAGTTAAATGAACGATCTATGAATATATTTTTTTTAAATAAAATGACTTCAAAAACCATCGAACAAGCCTAAGGAAAGCATGTAAAAACAAAACATAAAATGTTCTAAACTTTGTAAGTATAGACAAAACATAAAGTGTTCTAAACATTATTACAACTACAAGCACACAGTTTTGTTTTTCAACACTTTTTATTCATGTTCAAGGACTTAAAACAAAAAATGGTTTTAAGAAATTGTAACTTTCAAAATCAATATATTTCGCATTGCTTCCCTCACTTTGTATTTCGAGAGCAAACTAGACATGTGGTTACCAAAAATCATGAACAGTGCAACATCCAGCATGATTATTTCTAAAAATCACAAGGGGAATTTGATAGTTGATCAAAATAGATTGTTGTGGATCATCTATAAATCACCACTTTATCAATATGTAAGTTATCATCATGTTTCCTATTTCATGATGGTTAACAAAAGTATAAAATTCATTGTTATTCTAGATGCACAACTAGGGATTGAGTGTTATGATTACAAAGAATGGATGGGAATCAATGGTTAAAAAATTGAAGCGAGAAAGTTACAAGAGATTCACAATACTTTGTGTGGCTATGGGTATGGAGGTGAATGCTCAAAAATCTATCAGTTGTTTTCATAGGTTGATGGAGAAATTTGAACAAAGGTTGGCAAAGTTATTTCCTTTTAGAACCTTTAACATATTGGAAGGCTTCAAGTACTTAGGGTTTGTGTTAAATCCAAATAGTTATGGTATGGAATAATGAAAGGATATAAGGAAAAAAATTACATTGGTGTAATAGGTCACATTCGAGGGAATCAGGTTAACCTTGGTGAAGTCAGAGTTAGAAGAAATCCAGTGTATTGACATTCACAAGCTTGTAAACCAAAATGAGTTCTTGAAATATTTAGGAAAGTGTGTTTTAATTTTTTATAGGGAGGTAATTGTTGATTGGCATTTCAAATGTTTGGTATGGTAATTGTGTTGAATGGTCTTGTTGTAGCTGCAACTTTTTTCCCAAATTTTTGAAAAATTTTGAACCCTCCTTTTGATTTTATCTTGCCTGGATTTATTTGGTTTCCTGAAATCTATTTTTTTCCCTCTGCTACAAATTTGGCTTTGCTTGAGTTTGAATTGAGGTCAATTCTTTCCTTCGTTTAGGAAGTTGGATGATCTAAATCTGCCTTTGTCTAGCCAAAGCTTTTGATTATGGATTTTGTTTATTTTGCTCTGTCGATGATTTTGTTTTAGCACTATCGGAGGTTTGTTGAAGATTGAGTCGAGGTTTTAGTTATCTGTGTCGCCGCTATTTCGAAGATGAAACAGACTAATTTCATCGCTTCCCAGCCAAGAATATTTTGAGTACTTAACTTTTCTTTGAATTTTTGAGCGTTGGTTTTATCGCTATCGGAGGGCAATCGAAGTTTGAATCGGTGCTTTAGTTATCTATGCAGCCGTCGTTTCGGAGGACAAATAGAGAACGGGCCGATGGATAGTTCTTACTTTCGCCAATGTGTGGTTTTATTGGTTCAAACCTTTTGCTTTGCAATGATAATTTTTGTTTTCATTGTCGGAAGTCTTTTAAACAATGAATCAGGGCCGTAGTTCTCTGTGTAGCCGCCGTTGTGGAAGCCAACTAATGAACTTCCCGATGGAAAGTCATGTTTTTCACCGATGGGTTTTTATCTCCTTTGTTTATTTTTCAAAAAAAAAACTTTTACTTTTGACTTTCGGCGTTTTTGTTTTATCATAGTCAGAGTTCTAGTCTCGAGCGACGCTGCCGTTTCGTAGGCCTTGTTGTTTGTCTCGCCGACACTGTGGAGATGCTTAGTTCTAAACTCGTCGATCCGTAATCCTTAGTTCTTTCGATCGCTGATGTTTTCTATTGCTGCGAAACCCTTAGTCTATATGACTTCTGCCGTTGTGGCTTTTTAGTGAACTATCTCGCCGATGATTAGTGGTTCTAAGCTCCGACCTTTAGCTTTAGTCCTTCCACTCGCCGATGCTGTTGTGTTTAGTGAGTAGTGGTTCCGATCTCCGATGTATGTACAACAGCTTTTAATGCTTTGTTTCACCGATGTTTTATTTGGTCCCGGAACCCTTAGTCTATATGGTTTCCGTCGTTGCAGTGGCTTAGTGCACTAATCATCTGACATATAGTTGTTCCGTTCGCCAATGAGAGTTTTTTTTTTTCCCGATGCTTAGTAGTTCTGCTCATCGAGAAGGTCTTTCCCACCTTTTTGTGTGCTTTTACTCTATTTGATGTTGGCGAGGTTTTTCCGTGGGTTTTGGTCGAGTCTAAGTTTCTCTAAGATGAAGAGCACATTTTAGGGTTCAGATTTGGTGGTTTCATTGTTATGATTAATGCTTTCATGATTTCGAGTTAGTCCAGATGTGGCCTGGATTGAGGTAAACATTCTTTTTGTTGAGCTTGTGATTTTAGTTTGGACAATGGATTTAGCGGATTTCAAGACACAAACTCGCAGGATTTTTATTTTTTTTGTCATTTTTCCTTTTCATGCATTAACACTGTATATAGTTTATTTTACGGAATGCATACGGAGAAGGTAAATGGACTGATACAGTTTTTAAGTTATTCATGATAGGGTGATTGTTGTTGTAGAGAAGATATGTCTAGAAGACAAAGCAAAAGAAAGGAGGCAGCAAAGAAGAAAGAGAAAGAAAATGAAGAAGCAAAGATGAAGAAAGAGAAGAAGAAAGTAAGGGTCTGAGATCTCAACAGATCGATAGCAGCAGAGTCCCAGGCTTGGGAAAAGTTCATCAGCAACCAAGCTGGTCTCTCTTTATAAAAGTGCCATTAAATTTTAATTTAATGTAACGTATTGTACAACACTCACTAAAAGACAAAATTGTGAGATTAAACGGTTGGGGGGATCCCAAAGGTTTTGTTGTTTTGTATAAATATAGGAGATTTAGATGTAATAAGGGACTTTTTCCCTGATATATTTGTGAGAGTATGTTGTAAGAAGAACTATTTCCTTTTGCAATAAAGAATTACAAGTTTCCCGTTGGAGAAATCTTGGTGGAATTTTTCAAATGATGTGTTATGGATCTGTTGAATGTGAACTATTTTGTTTTCAACTTACGTCCATTAACTATGAGATCGTTCTAACTCTTTGAACCTATGTTCTTGTTATGAATGCACTCTAGTTTATTCTATGAAATTTCCACTGTGAGTAATGAAGGCTTTTCATAAACAATGAGCTATCTTGTTGTTCATATATCTATTAGTGTTCATGTGTTTTGAAATAAGTAACAGCTATCTGTAATTTTTCTTAATGCATGCACAAAAACACATTACTCATTGATAAATGATAATCTTGCTCCCTAGGGATAGTTTAGATAGTTAGTTTTAGTTTCTTGTTGTGTGTGATTTAGATGCGAGAGAGTTAAGACGAGAGGTAAGAACATGCGCATCACATTGTGACCGCTCCTTGTATTCTCTATCAATCTGCATTTTTAGATAGGCACTTACACATCATACTTAAATCTAAAAACTAAAAATACACACGGTGGACCAGGCTGTAACCGGTAAAACCTTTAATTTTGTTACTTGGCCTACAGTAGCTAGACCGTAAACCAGACGGATTCCCTAAACGAAACAGTAACGGGCTAGTTGGGAATGTTTACTGGGGAGAATCCCTAACTATTGTTACCTATGATTTTCCAAGCCTCAACAGTTTTTGGCGCTAGAAGGAGGGTATCCAGTCCATGGCTGGCTGAGGAAACCCATTTCCTTGAAAGTATTCCACTAGTGACAGGTCTGAAAGTAGTTTGTTTCCCAATCCAACTCCGAAAGAAAAGGGTAGAGAGTATCTGTATTCTGTCGATAACGAAGTAGTCAATGACCTGAGAAGATTTACTAGGGCATATGCGAAGAAGATTGGAGGATTACCAATTATTCCTATCTTACCCAGAAGAGAATATCGGAAGAAAGACCGTCCTATATTGGAAGACGCAGTGTTGGTTGAAGATTTTGAAGAAATGGTAGAAATAGCGTTACAGAAAGTTGTTCAACCTATGAATTAGTTGGACCCAGATACACCTTATTGTTCACCTGTTCATACCCCCGTTCATTCACCACCTCACTCTCCACTTAAAATCATGGCAAATGTAAACGCAAATTAACCACCCAACCCACCAAATCCACCACCTACTTGGAGGACTAGGTCACCTTTAAACCTGGCACCCCCTTTGCATGATTTGCCTCAACCTTTTGAGAAAATGTTGCCTAGGTTTGACCCAAGTGAAAAAAATTTGGTAGATGATCATTTGCAAAGCTTTTACTTGGCTATAAAAGGACTACGGGTTGGAGAACACGAAGATGTAGTCTGTAGATTGTTTCCACATACCTTGAAAGGAGCAATAGCCTCATGGTATTTTGCTCTGCCTACAAATTCAATCACATACTGGGACACATTTGAAAGAATATTTAGGAGTAAATATGTTGTCCAGAAAACTCATGCAGCTCTAATGAAAAGGTTATGCGCTTTAAAGAAAGAAAGAAAAGAAAAAGTGCATAATTTCACTCAAAGATTTGCTGCTTATATAAAGAATTTTTCTGCAACTAATAAACCATCTGATAAAGTTTTGATTGAATACTATACTTCAGCTCTAGGGCCTTAATTAGCCATGTTTTCTAAGATGTCACTCAAGCCTACATTGTCAGAAACTTATGAAGAAGCTGAGAGAGTAGAAGTTGAAAAAGAGAGCATAGAAGATTATCTTGAGCAGTCGGGAGAAAACACTTTTGGTAAAAAATATTTCTTACTAACTAAGCCTAAGGATGAGCAATCACATGACTTTTAATGAATGTTGAAAATGATGCAGAAGCTATCTAACAGAGTGATAGATTTGTTAAAAGAAAAGGAGGCTCATAAAGCATACAAGCCTTAATATAAAGAGAGAGAAGACAACAATCAATCTAAACCTCCTCCACACAGTCCTGCATCAATGAATTTAACTGAGGTAGGTATGGATAATTTTTTCACCTTTCATCAGCAGCCTCATTCTAAAAAAAAATGCCCTCAATGGATCAATTCGATGACATTAGTAATGAATCAGCTATTGGACTCTAAATTAACAGAAGATGATGAGCAGGAAGAAAAAAATAATCAACCCATAGAAAAATGAGAAGAGGATGCTTTGGTTTTATGGGACTGTGTCTCACTTTTTGATACAGAAGAGGAATGTTCACTGAAACAGGAAGAAACATCAAAAACAAATGTGACAACCAGAAGTCAGAGGTGGTTAAAAGAAGACAATTCAATACTCCCAAAAATTAAGAGACTTCAAGAGAATGTAAAGAAAATTCAGAAGAGCACTACAACTGATAAAATACCTGAATTCACCATTACGAGTCAAAATCCAAAGAAAATCAACATACCTGTTAAGCCTGTTGAAGAGAAGATTGATAATGTAAAAAATAATCTCGAAGAACATAAGATGGAGTATAATATTGTGGAAGATATTAAAAGGGCTAAGGAAAATATCTCATTGTTTGAAATGTTTAATGTGCTTCAACAAAAATAAAAATTGTTAAAAGCACTTGAAGTACCAGAGGAAAAGCTTCCCACTGACAACCAACCTGAAGAAGAAGAAATTGGTGAAGCAAGTGTGGGAGGTAAGTATAAATACAAAACCCCACCATTTCTCCTAACTTCTGAAATTTTCAACCATAACGTGCACTACTATTTAGTAGACTCAGGGGCATCATTTAATGTTATGCCACTTTCAATCTGCAAGAAGATAAATGGACAACCTAAGCTATCTACTTAGCAGGTTATTCAGTTAGACAGAACAACTGTGAAGGTAATTGGGGAAATGGAGGATGTTCTAATTCGATTATCTTCCAATGAAAAGGTATGTCAGTTCATTGATATTGTAGTAGTAGACATACCTAAGGCTTATGGACTTGTTTTGAGTCGGGATTGGTCAACAAAGCTAAATGGATATTTTGCATCAGATTGGTCACATCTATGGTTTCCTTATAAGGGAAGTCCAAATCAAATAAAAGTATTAAGAGAGCCCCACATGAAGCATAATGTTACTCAGTTGGAGGGTAAGAATGAACCAGTGAATTCTATGTTGGGAAATTGTCTAATTGAGCTAGAACCAAGAAATTACCAAGCTGAAGAATCCAGCAACATATCTGACACCCAGTCCGATCTCCTTCGATTTTCACGGGCTGATGAGATTGATTGTAAAATAGTAGATTTAGTTTCATATATAGTTTTTAATTCAAGACCAGTAGAATTAGATAATGGGTAGGCCTTTTCAATTTGTAGTTAAGCCCAGCCCCTCAACTTACAAGTTTCCAGATTTACAAGGGTGGGTAGAGAACTAACCAGTTAGTGGTTTAGTTCTCAAACTTTATTTTTCTTGGTTTTTATTTCTTGATCACCTTGTACATAAATAAACTGATTTGGTTGTTTATTTTTTATTTATTTTATTTCTGTTTGTTTTAGTTAGATTTTGATGGATTTCAATAAAAGAAGCAAACTTTTGGTTGCATGGAGAACATCAAAATTTTGGATTAACTAAAATCCTTGATTATAAGACTGTGTACTATTGATTTATCTGAAAGAATTCTTCTAGTTTAGTAGTTTTCCTAAATGGCTATGAACACATTGAAGTCCTACTTAATCCTTGTAAAATAACTCAAGATCAAAAGGTCTGGAATACTATTTCGAGGCTCCATCCATCTCACATTTAAAAATGTCTTAGGGGGTGACAGTAAAAGACCCATGGAAAGGAAGTAGGGTAAACAGTATATTATATATAAATGATCCCATGCCAAGAATTGAAAGCCAAAAGGCAAATAAAAGTCAAAAAATCTCCTAAGAAAGCAATATGTTTCAAAACAAAGTACTGAACCATATGAGTACATGATTGCCAAAGTTCTTCTCCATCCGTGAGCTGAAAAATCAATACATCTCTCACACAAAAGGACACTATGGATAGAGGATCCTGAATAAAAATTCTGAAAGAAAGGCATGCAAGAGGACTAAAAAAGGACAAAAAATTCCAAAAGCACAAAAGTGCAGAATGGCATGGGAATGAGGAACACATGAATATTTATGTTTACCATATGTTACATTCCTGTGGTGTCCAAGTTGGGAGCTACCCGAAGGTAGAGGTAAAAAATGAAACTCATATTCCTGGCCTCAAAAGAGTTATCTTGACTTTGAAATCTTGGTTTCCATTTTCCTAAATTGGACTATCATCAATGATTAAAAGTACATATAGTTTCCATTTGGGAAATCCATACATCTAGAAGAATTCAACATATTGGTTTTATTGTCAAACAGTCTGTTACTTAAGGAAGAAATTGTCCAGAGATCTGGGTTCACCAGGTAGTCGCCAATTGTTGCAGCTACAACTTTTTTCCCAAATTTTTGAAAAATTTTGGACCCTCCTTTTGATTTTATCTTGCCTGGATTTATTTGGTTTCCTGAACTCTGTTTTTTTCCCTCTGCTACAAATTTGGATTTTATTGAGTTTGAATTGAGCTCAATTGTTTCCTTCGTTTAGGAATTTGGATGATCTAAATCTTCCTTTGTCTAGCCAAAGCTTTTGATTATGGAGTTTGTTTATTTTTCTCTGTCAATGATTTTGTTTTAGCACTATCGGAGGTTTGTTGAAGATTGAGTCAGGGTTTTAGTTCTCTATGTCGCAATTGTTTCTGAGATGAAACAGACTAATTTCATCGCTGCCCAACCAAGAGTCTTTTGAACACTTAACTTTTCTTTGAATTTTCGATGGTTGGTTTTTATCGCTATTGGAGGGCAATCGAAGTTTGAATCGGAGCTTTAGTCATCTGTGCAGCCGTTGTTTCGGAGGACAAATAGAGAACGAGCTGATGGATAGTTCTTACTTTCGTCAATGTGTGGTTTTATTGGTTCAAACATTTTTCTTTGCGATGATATATTTTTGTTTTCGCTGTCGGAAGTCTTTTGAAAAGTGAATTGGGGTCATAGTTCTCTACGCAGTCGTTGTTGTGGAAGCCAACTAATGAACGTCTCGATGGAAAGTCATGTTTTTCGCCGATGGGTTTTTATCTCCTTCGTTTATTTTTCAAAAAAAAAAACTTTTACTTTTGACTTTCGGTGTTTTTGTTTTATCATAGTCAGAGTTCTAGTCTCAAGCGACGCCGTCGTTTCGGAGCCCTTGTTGTTTGTCTCGCCGACACTGCGGAGATGCTTAGTTCTAAACTCATCGATTCGTAGTCCTTACTTCTTCTGATCGCCGATGTTTTCTATTGCTGCAGAACCCTTAGTCTATATGACTTCCACTGTTGCGGATTTTTAGTGAACTATCTCACCGATGATTAGTGGTTCTGAGCTCTGACCTTTAGCTTTAGTCCTTCCGCTCGTCGATGCCATTGTGTTTAGTGGGTAGTGGTTCTGATATCCAATGCATGTACGACAGCTTTTAATGCTTTGTTTCACCGACGTTTTATTTTGTCCCAGAACCCTTAGTGTTGTTCAGGAATAAACACCCTTATAACCGAGGGTCTGGGGTTACTAACGTACTCTTAAAACTTGCAGACAATCATCTTTAAAGTACAAAAAGGAAATAGGAAGATATGATGGACTCACTTGATTAACGATGGTTGATCCAAGCTTTTTCTTCTCCCGCTCTGATCCTCTCCAAAGCTTTCAGAGATACACCTCCTTCACCTGCAAAGAGCAAATCCTCCAAATACAATCTTATACATGTATGTATGACAAGTTAGATAACAATATATAGAGTGCTTAATCATAAATATTCATCAAACTACGATACATGAAAGAGATTCAACACAAAGTTGGAAGAAGGATTCTCTTTATTAACAATAGTGAATGAGATAAGTGTACAACCCAACGTTTGAAACAAGGACTCCTTTGCAATCAAAGGATTTTGAGTTCTGGTGCTCCAAAGACTTCTGAATATATACCACCAGCATAACTTTGCTCTCCAAGTATGATTGATTAATGCCCTCCCCAAGGCCTCTATTTATACTTTGGGAAATAGAGCAGTTTCGAAGGTTGAGGAGGTTGAGACAGTTAAGATAGTTAATGATTAAGGCTTAACAAATATCCATTAATCGCATTCTATTATTTTTAATGTCGAATGGAGACATACGCGAGTATTGATACTGGCAACCCGCGTATGACACGCGAGTTGATTTAAGGAAAACCCATGTACAAATCTGTATGCAGGTTGCAATGAAAATACTCGTGTACAGTACGCGATATGTTGTGGAGATAGTCGCGTACGTACGCGAGTTCTATGGAAAGAGTCGTGTACAGCAATCAACATATAAAAAGGTAAAAGGGCAAGCTAGGTGGATAGTGAATGCATCTCATGTCATGCCCATCTATAGTGTTTTAGGCGAACTTCAATCTATAAGTGTCCTTTTGTGTGCCAACAAATGCAGTATCGGCACTCGAACGGAGAAGTGCCATTTGGGTTGATAATAGATGCCCCCTAATGTGTGAGGTCAGAGGGAAGTGATGGTTGAAATACATTATAATATTTATCTTTGGAGAACTCAAAAATACAGAGCAGATAAGTGAAACAAATACATAATAATGTCATATACAAAGTCATATCTGAGGATGCTATGTTCAATATATTGGAACACTAGCTCCTTTACAAATGTTTGATTACATCATATAGTATGGGTACAGTACCACATATATTACAAAGGTGGATCGAAGCCAAAATATGCAATAATGATGAGTCTTCAAAGATCTGGAAGCTGTGTACATAGGTAGAACATAATCTTGCGCAACTTAGTCCATAAACCGGAAACTAAAGTCTTCATAAGCAATCCCAAAGAATTAGTACAATCCAAGCCATCTGAATAGATGTATGTTGAAGTCGAACATGGAGCGGAATCAACAGATTGTCAATCAATAGGTGATAATTGAAAACTGAAGCAAAGGAATTGACCAATGATGAAAGTGAATCCCGAGGTACGATCGTCAAAACTCTAGGCCTTAGTCGTTAGGAAGTACTGATGCGGAACCATACTGTGATAAGGAAGGAAATAGATCCTCCAACGGATCACAAGAGTGACTAGGAACTGGGTAAAGGAAGGGAGACACAAGTGATAACAGAGACGACAATGATGGGATCAGGATATAGATCAGACATTGAGTTAAGTCCTTGAACAGTGAGCATGACATAGAGATGACCCAAGGAAGCTTTTAACTTTATAGATATAACAACTAGACTTATCTGTCGTGTAGGAGACATGATCAGAGTCCCCAGGTAGAACTGGCAAGAGGAGGAGTAATAAACTCAAAGTAATAGTTGAATTGAAAGTGAACACTAAGACATGGGTATCAAAAAAAATAGGGAGTGCTGTTTTCAAGGATAACATACTGCCACTAGCTGAAAACCAAGAGAAAATTTATTCCTTACCTTTCCTGTTAAATTTTAACGAGTCCAGGAAAGTCAACTCAGAAAGAGAAGAGGGAATAATGCTTGATAGTGTCACTGATTCGTGGATTTAATGAGCCCAAACTAGTACATGCTCAATTGGTGTTTTCACATTTAGAGAGTCTGAAAACTCCAAAGAAGACTCCAGGGGGGTCCTTTTTCGTCCAATTTAGTCTCCTGAGGCTGGGAAAGTATAAAACATACCACAGAAGAACTCTCTTAACTTCCATAGAAGAAAAGGTGAACCTTTTTCGTACTTAGTTAGGAAGGTCCGAAAAAGGTTAAATTACCACCTACCCAACGCTCCTTCGAGAAAAGCATGTAGCTTGAGTTTTACAAATGTGAAGGAAAGCAATATCACTCGGAAAGATCCATTTGAGTACGACAAATAGGGATTACAACAATAAAATTGATGCTTTGTTCTTTAGTGTTTAACGAGCATGACAAATACATAAAGTACACTCAGAATCTTTTTCATGTTTAGGTCCAGAGCACGAAAAAGAGAAAACTAAGCTCATACTGGGAGTTCCTTTTCCGTTAATTTAGTCCCTTAGGTCCGGAAAAGTGATAAACCTATGCCTGAGAATACTCTTCTCAATTCCGTAGAAAAGAGAGTGATCCTTTCTCGTGCTATTCTGCATGGTCCGAGAAAGAGATAACCTACCACCAATGCGGATGCATGTTCACATATTCTTAACGAGCTTGAACAGACAAGTTAACTCGGCAGTCAAGTCTGTTTTGAAGGAGTCAGACCTGGGCCTAAAGAAACTCCATAAAGGTGGGAAGTCCTATAAAGGGATAGCTTGTAAAAAGAAACCATAGTGAGGCTCTATTTGGTGTGAAAATTAGCTAAAAGGATTCCCCTACACCTTAGATAGTTTGCAGCATGAGTATCGAAAGACAGCATAGGTTCTAAATGAGGATACTCATGAGAGGAAGGCCCTATCCACGGAAGAACGATGGTAAATACAAGGAGATAATGGTTAAGAATACCATAGTCCGTGGTTAAAATGTTGATTACTAAGTTTCAGATGGAATCAATATAGATGCAAAATGCATGTGGAATGATATAAAACCATCCTATATGAGAAAAAAACATTTTATAATGATGAAAAACCTGTTACAAGGAAAAAGGAGATGGGATTAGTTTGATAAAATATGAACTATAGGCCAAAAACCCACTTAAGAAATATAATTTCTATAAATAGTTCAAAAACTAAATAAAACTCACCATTTTGAATTTTAGCCATAAGAAGCAAGTTTTTACCTCTACCTTCATTTGATTGGTGTGGACAATCCAATGGACGAAATCCAATTCTGCAAGTGTCAGGTAAGACTAGACCTCGAGCTCTTCAATTTGATCCTAGCAAATTTCAAAATTGAGTCTAAATTTTATATTTCTGAGCGCCCTAAAGAAAGGCACGCTATGTACGCGGGTTCGCTATATTGAAACACGTGTACACGTGTTCTATACGCAAGTTTCCCTGAAGAACAGTCGCGTACAGTACGCGACATGTCTAACTAGACAGTCGCCTATGCTGCGTGAAGGGGAAAAAAGATATATAGTGTCAAAATTTTGAATTTTTATATGGCACTAAAGGTTCACAATGATTGTTTGCTAGGTGTGAAGATGGTGCTTGAATGGAGGGAGCGTGAGCATGAGGATATGAATCAAGAAGCACTCTAGGATGCCCCCACTGTGAATGTTTTACGTTCAAGTGGGTTGTTGAAATTCTTTTCCACGTCACCTATGCGAGCCAATGTCTGCCTGCTAGAGTTCATGATAAACTACTGGGACCATGATTTGGGCATGTTTGACCTTCAAGGTGAATCCTTGGAGATTACTTCAGAGGATATTTACTTCATTGCCGGTCTATCACGACGGGGAGCTCCAGTCAACTTGGAGGGCACCGACAGAGGCGGTGATCCTCTAAGTGTCCAAAACTAAATTGATATATACTACGCACCAGGTACCCAAAAGAGAGGGAGTTGCATCCCTATTACACATATACGTGATCTTCCTTTATAGGTACTAACAAGTACCATAGTGAGGGTTGCGGGATCATCTTCTCTTCATCTCGCTACACGGAACAAAATGAGGTTGGCAGTGGACTGCATGCAGGGGGCTTTATATGATTGGTGATTGGGAGTTGTCCTGATTTTGAGAAGGCAACTCTTTGACTGCAAGAGAGGAAGGAGGAAGAACTTTGGGTATTCAAGCATACTAGTTTCCTTCTTCGAGAGAGAGTGTCAGGATTGAGCCCTGCAATACCCCTACCGGTCCGATATCCTCGTCATCCTAGGCTGAGCAGGTGGGGAGATATCTTCCTCCGCTAGGGAGGAGGTGGCTCAGTGCAGAGTGTATAGGATGATGACTTCTACTTTTAGTGGGAGCAGCAGTTACCAGCACTGGAGTAGTTTCCATATGCTGGGATGGATTTTCGAGGTGATCCAGACCTTGTCCTCCCTCTAGGAGGAGCATGGGGAGAGCTAGGTAATTTTTAATTTTCAAGTTTTAAATTTTTTATCAATTTTAAAATATAGGGATATATACATATGTATAATAGTTCTAATCCTATAAACATGTCAAAATGCAGATATTGGACCGATCCACCCTGAAGGGCACCCACGTATGTTTGTTCATCCTGTCTTAGGCGAAGACTAGGGGCTTATCAGGGTTCTAGAGGGGAAGCTGGCCAGGCTTACCCAGAGAGTACCAACTTTGAGGATTGAGCACATCCAAGCCATCATGCAGGAGTATGTGGTTGGAGTACCACCCGTCTGGATACGCCTTTTGAGGCGAGTAGCCAGAGCTGTTTTAGTGTACATAGATGTTGTTGAGGCTGCCGAAGCTGAGGAGGCTGAGGAGGCCAAAGTATAGGGAGACCAGGGTGGTCCAGCATAGATCTAGGGCATTTTCATGGACTACGATCCATATTTTTG
>LPNX010448905.1:40090-66834 GCA_001517045.1 Pseudotsuga menziesii | reverse complement strand
AAAATTGTGTCGAAAGAATACCTTCCTAGTTAAGAGGGAGTGTTGATGTATTTGTAACTTCGAAATGTATTCACCTATGTATCTTATGTATTGTAACCCGATGTTTTTTTAGGGATGTATCTATTATGTATTTGACTCATGTTGTCATGCCCCGATGTTCCAATCAGGAGGATCAATAATGTAAATAAGTCATGTCAAGTCATGGTGGGTAACCCTATGATTGTCTAAGTGTTAAAGTCCTCACAGTTCCGGGGCACTAGGGTTATTAGAATCTCCTAGTAGAGGTCGTCCCTACAAGGGTTTTAGTCATGTCGGGATTAGTATAAATAGAGAACTGGAGTCTCTATTTATCACACAAGTCATACACACTCAAGTGTAGCACATAGTTGAGGAAGGAGAAGACATTGGGGCTAGTCAAGAAGAAGATTACTGCTGTTGGGATATCACTTACTGTTTTGGGGATTTTACTGTTTTGTTGTTGATTCTATCTCTGAGGAAGTTGCGGGGTTTTCTCCTTTATGGTTTCCCCGAGGAAAAACACTGTGTTCATTGTCTCTTGTGTTTGATTGTTGTACTTGTTATTCTCTCAGTTAAAGATCCTAATAATGCTAGCTTAATGTTGAAAAACTAACGCCCAGGACATGGTACGGAAGAATTGATGGCTTTCTATCCAGTTTGGGATTTACCAAAAGTAAAGTAGATTCCAACCTTTACTACAAGGTTGAAGAAGGAAACCCGGTGATACTCCTATTGTATGTAGATGATCAGTTTGTAGTAGGTATGGATGGGTTGATTGTTGATACGAAGAAAAATCTTGCTGCTGAGTTCAAAATGAAGGACTTGGGTATGATGCACTATTTTCTAGGTTGCAGGTGTGGCAGAATGCAGATGGAATCTTCCTCGAACAAGGGAAGTATGCAGCAGAGATCCTGAAGAGGTTTGGGATGATGGACTGCAAGGCCATAACCACATCTATGGAATCGAACCTGAAGCTATTGAGTGATTCTTCATTAGAAGCGGTTGATGCTATGATGTATCGTCAGATGATTGGATCTCTAATGTACATGACGAACACAAGACCGGATATTTGCATTGCTGTGAACAATTTGAGCCAGTTCTTGATAGATTCGAGACATGTTCACTTGATTGCTGAAAAGCATATTCTGAGGTACCTAAAGGGTACAGTTGATTATGGGCTCAAGTATGAGGCGAATCAAAAGATTAACCTGCAAGGTTATGCTGATTCAGATTGGGAAGGAAATGCCATCGATAGGAAGAGCACTTCAGGGTGTTGCTTCAGTATGGGATCAGGTGTGATCTCTTGGTTTAGCAGGAAGCAGTCCTGTGTGGCACTGAGTACAACTGAAGCAGAGTATGTTGCAGCTTGTTCAGCTAGTTGTGAGGAAATATGGCTAAGGAAGCTATTGTCTGATTTATTTGATCTCCAGTTGGATGCTACTTGTATATATTGTGACAAGTAGAGTTGTGTGAATTTTTCAGAGAACTCGGTGTTGCATGATAAGTCGAAGCATATCGAGATCAAATACCACTATATCAGGGATATGGTACAGAGAGGAGTAGTGAAGCTCCAGTATGTTGTGACGGATGAATATATAGATGATGTGTTGGTGAAGCCATTAGCCAGAGTGAAGTTTGAGTACTTCAGGGAGAAGCTTGGTGTTCTCTAGATCAAGGTTCCCTCCAAGGGGAAGTGATGAGTCCGTGAGCCATTCTGACATGGTGAGAGGATTGGTTCCTTCCATGGTCAAATGTAAGGGTTAAGCCATTCTGTCATGGTGAGAGAATTGGTCCCTTCCATGTCAGATGTGAGTGCTAAGCCATTCTGATGTGACTGTAGGATTGGTTCCTACATGATCATATATAAGTGCTGAATGCCATTCTTTGAATGGAGGCACCTGGTCAATTAATAGGAATGCTCAGTCTGGGGCTGAGGTCCATTCTGATATGACTGTGAGATGTGTTCTCACATGATCAGATATAAGTGCAAGGCCATTCTGACATTAGAGGAAATTTGGTGTCTAAAATGGGCCTTATAAGAAAATGCATCGAGAATAAATTTTGTGAGTTGGAATTGAGGAACCAATAGAATTTCAATAAAATGAGTCAACCATAATGGTTGAATTGACATATTTGTCATAAAAGAAAACTACTTTTTGTTTGTATTTTTGACATATCTCCCTGTGTTTTTACTCAAATTCTGAGTGAGAGAGCTTGTTCGATGTGGAATTTAATTCTGCATCCAATGAGTACCCACACTGCACACTTTTGATGGACACCTCTACCCCCAAAATAAGAAATACCTGGAAAAATGTGATGATGATGTCATCATCACATTTTTCCAGGTATTTCTTATTTTTGGGGTAGAGGGGCTTGTCAAAAGTGTGCAGTGTGGGTACTTGTTGGATGCGGAATTAAATTATGCATCCAACGAGCTTTCCCACTCAGAATTTGAGTAAAAGCATAGGGATATATGTAGAAAATACAAACAAACAAAGTAGTTTTTTTTCATTCTTCCTCCAAAATTAATAACTATTATTTTATTATTTTAACTATTATTTTATTATTTTCCATAGGAGGCCCATTTTAGAACTTAAATTTCCTCTAATGTGTTATTGAGGGATGTGTTCCCCTTGATCAGATATAAGGGTTGATGCCATTCTCTGGGAGAATGGATGCACCTGGTCAGTTACCAGGAATCCTCAACCTGGGGTTGAGAGCCCTTTCGACATGTAGGTTGGATTGGTTCCTCACATGGTCGAATGTAAGTGTAGATCCCTTTCGACATGTAGGATAGATTGCTTCCTCGCATGGTTGAATGTAAGTGTAGAGCCCTTTCGACATGTAGGCTAGATTGGTTCCGCGCATGGTTGAATGTAAGTGCAGAGCTCTTTCGACATGTAGGTTGGATTGGTTCCTCTCATCGCCGAATATAAATGCTGAGACCTTCATTGGATAGTAGATGGTGTGCCCTACTATTCCAGAGATATAAGTGTTGTGCCTTTCTATGGCTAGTAGATGATGTGTCCTACTATGGCAGTACATGTAAGTGCTGAGCCTTCCCATGGATGATAGATGGTGTTTCCTATCATGCCAGTGGATGTGAGTGCTGGGCCTTTCTGACATATATGATTGGATTGTTTCCTCTCATAGTCAGATGTGAGTGTTGGGCGTGCCATTCTAACATGGTGTTGGATGTGTTACTCTCATGGTCAAATGTAAGTGCTGGCCAGGCCATTCTGACTTAGGGTCAGATATAAGTGCTGAAGAAGATCTACATGGAGGCTAGTCCTACAACCAGCATGAAAAAGGGTTGGCTCTGTAGAACTTCCTGTGACGACAAGAATCATGAGATAGTACCTGTAATGATGACCTAGTGATGATCCAGATTGAGTGATGATCCAGATCTAGTGATGATGATCCAGTAGTGATGATCCAGATCGAGTGATGATCCAGATCTAGTAATGATGTCCCTGTGATGATCCAGTGATGATGATCTAGATCCAAGATGAAGATGAATTGAAGATGAAGACGACTTGAAGATTAAGATGAAGAGAACTCGATGATGATCCAGTTTATACAGAGAATAAGACTAGTGTTGACAAACTGTGTCGAGAGAATACCTTCCTGGTTAAGAGGGAGTGTCGATGTATTTGTAACTTTAGAACGTATTCACCTGTATATCTTATGTATTGTACCCCAATGTTTATTTCGGGAAGTGTTTGTAATGTATTGGAGTCATGTCATGCCTCGATGTGCCTATCGGGAGATTCAATAATGTAAAAAATTCATGTCAAGTCATTGTGGGTAACCCTCCTATTGATCAAGGGTTAAAGTCCCTACAGTTGCAGGGCCCTAGGGTTATTAGACTCTCATAGAGAATTCGGCCCTATTGAGTTAATGTTAGGTCGAGAATTAGTATAAATAGAGAGTGAGCCTCTCAATTTATCACACACTCACTCACACTCAGTTGTAGCGCATAACTAAGAAATAAGAAGTTGTTGGGACAAGAGAGAGAGAGACACTACTATTTTTGGGAGATCATCTTACTATTTTTGGGGTTTTGCTTTTGGTGCTAATTCTATCTCTAAGGAAGTTACGGGGTTTTCTCCTTTATGGTTTCCCTGAGGAAAAACATTTTGTTCATTGTCTCTTATGTTTGACTGATGTGCTTGTTATTCTCTCAGTTAAAGATCCTAACATAATGGTATCTTAAATGATAAAAATCTAACACCCCGTTAGGTGTTACTAGAATAGGAGAGACATCTTGTTGGCTGAAAGAGGAAGTTGGCTGAGAAAGTGACAGGTAACGAGTCTATAATGAGTCTGTATTGAGTCTGTAATGAGTCGGTATTGAATCAGTAATAAGACTATAAAATAAGGAAACTAAGATGTAGGTGGGTTAGCTTCCTTATAGTTAGAGTCACTACTGTGAGCTTCACTGTTGATAACTCTGTATTTTTGTCTGTTAGTATTGCTGAGTGCAAATGACTTGAAGGATCTACCATTGAGTGCATAGAAGAGTAGGAAGGGCTGAGTCGATCCAAGTTGTGTGCAGATAAATAATATAAATAAGTAGGAAAAGAGTAGAGAGAGGATCAAAGAGAACGATAAGAGGGATGATTCTATAAAGATAGAGAAGAATATCTAGAACAAAGTCTACAAATTAGTGCATAGACAAAAGGTACATATATTTCCTCATGCCAGATGAAGAGCACCTTTATGGTTTTTGCTCGGATGGGTATCCATGTTATATCTTCTATATATGTGTGAATGATCCATGTGTTTGATTTGTCTGTGTAATTTTTGTATTAAATGGATTGTTATAAAAAAAATTATGAATGAATAGATGTATATCATTCGCATAGTATCAGTTGAATACAATCATGCCGCATAAAGATTGTTGATATAATAGTTTTCATAATACAAGGTGGTCATGGTATAACTATTCACAACACATGTATAAATAATACACCCACATAATTTGTTGAGAACCTTGGTAAGGGGCCAAGCTACCATAAATTCCCCCACACACATGTGGAAACATGGTTCTTACAGTTACCCATTTAACTGAGATATCTCAGGTGAGACTGCATCTGCGCCATAGGTGCTGCCAACTAAGCTCTTCTCTACCAGGCCCGATATCTTGGGATTTGTTGTGCTGAGCAGAAGGGACTCAACCTAAGTTAGGACCCTCAGAGGAGGGAGAAAATCTGTAATATCCCTGTTTTTGACCCCAGTTGCATTAAAAGATACATGATGTGTATATTGCAATTAATCATGGTGTGGAGCTAAAGGAAAAAGCTCCACCATCGATTTGGTTGTGTTATGTTTAGGCAATTGGGATCGCTGCCGATGGTATATCATGCTATTTGGCACATAATAGTTTTGGCATCATGTAAATATACACATTAATTAAAATGAACCTACAACTAGCTGTGATAATGCAAAGTTAATGAAAAGGGAATGATTTACTAAGGTTAAGGGGGGGGGGATTGTCTAACCCGTGGGAGCCATTGGGAGATTGCCATGTGTCTACCACCCATTTAAAATTCTTGTTTTTAGTTGGGAGTAGATATGGCTGGGAAGTGGTGGGTGGCAGGACTTCCAGTCTTTGCCCCACATACACTCCACCAGTAGGCTCCCTCTTCTCACGCAGAGGGTAGGGGGACGGTCACCATCCTCTTCACTCCTCCACTTGTTTTTTTGTCTTGTTCATCTCACATAGGAAGTCGGAGGGTCTGCTCTCGAACTTTGGATGATTGTGGTCTGTGCAAGTTTTTCCTTGCATGTAGGGAGTATTGTTTTACTCACACGCAGGTCAGGGGTGTGTTATCCTGCGGCGATCTTGAAGGGCGTCCTAAGAGGCATGATTTCGGTGGTGTAAGTTTTCCCCTGCCAATTTTTGGTCTATGTATGTGTTTTCCCCTGTCAATGCTGGGAGTTTGGCTTCTTTCCCATTTGCAGATAGTGTAATGCTGCTGAGGTTTCAATGTGAGATTGGGGCTATTGTTCTTCCCCTGTTTTGGGTTGCTGTGTGTGTGCAATTACCTTTTGGGGTTGCTGCTAAGTAGTTTTGTCCATGCTAGGGCTAAGAACAACTCAGATTCACCTTGCTTGGCTTGAGCTTTGTTCACCATTTTGGGTTGTCACCCTGTTTCCTTTGGTTTTCTTCACAGAGTTGTGAACTGATTATTTTACTATGGGTATGCAGTGGTTGGTCTTCGAATTGTGTGGAGTGGTATTGAAGGATAGGTATTCTTGAAAAACTTGGGTTTGAGAGCCACACAAAGAGAGTCAGATGGTTGGCTTTCTTCTCCACAACCCCAGAAGAGCACTGGTAAGGGAAGTCAAGGCCTGAGGGATTGTGAAGCAGAGAAGGGACTGATTCTTGGCATCAGGTGTGTGTGGGTGTCTTAGAAGTCAGGCTAGCTCTAGTGTGGGTGTCCTTAGCTCTTCCATGAGTACACCAGTTTAGCATTAATCCTTTCCTAGCTCCTTGATGGCCTGATAAACCCAACTGTGTTGAATTGGCTGTATTGTGTATCCTTGGATATGTGTAAGGATGCTTAGTCCCTTATTCCTTGAGTAATCATGCCCAGATTGGGGGTGGTAGTGTTGTTGAGAGATTGATGAGCACACTAGCCTATGGTTGGGTGGAACTTTTCAGCGACGTAGCTAGTTTTAAGATGAGTTCTTACAAGATGAGTATTCTTGTCCATTTTTCTTCTGCAATTACATTTATTGTTTCATGCATCATGATGAACATGTTGATGCTTGAATGTATATGTTTTCTTTCACTGTATGTTGAGTAACTATGCATCCTTGTATCTTTTATGTTTCAAGCATTGTATTTCAGCATTATATGTATGTTCATGTTCATGGGCCTAGTTTCCCAGAGGTTTTTGATGGTTCGGTAGCGTCCTCTTCACCGGTAAGATGGTCGGGGACATTACAGTGTGGTATCAGAGCCAAGGTTGCAGCATGGGCTTGAATGGGCCATGAAGATGTAGTGACAGAGCCATCATTGTAGCATTGGGGCTTAGAGGGCCATGAAAGATTAGTTAGCAGAGGTAGGTTTCCTTCTTCCCAGTAGAGATCAGAAATTATGATAGAAATTTTCTTGAAGATTTTGTCTAAGTGCCTGAACCGTTGGCCCATCGGAAGACTAAGTGGGAACATACTTCAATGTAGTGGAGAGATAGACGGAAGGTCACCCGATGGAGGAAGAAATTTGAGAATTTTTCTCTAAGTGTTCATCAGTCGTCGGCAAAATTTAGTGGAAGTTGGAGCCGCAGTTTCGGTGGAGAACAGTTGAAGACCACCGAAACGCCGGCCCTTTTTAGTTGAAAGACCATCTGAAACAGGCCAGAAAGAGATTGGTGACAGTTAGTCATTTGGAGCGAAGAATATTAGTCGATTTGATCGGTGAAATTTAGAAGACTTCTGAGTCAATACATCAGTGACAATTAGCGATTTTGATTGACGACAAATAGTTGATTGATCGGTGAAGTTTAGGTAATGGAAAAGCCGATACGGTGGCGAGAAAAAGGTGAAATATCGCCGAAAATTAGTTGTTTGAGGCGTCGATATGATGACGGAGGATAGAATATGTAAGCACCGAAACGTTTACAGGGAATAATGGACAGGATCGCCAACACGGAGGAAAAGGAAGCAATTTTCCTAAAATTTTGCTTGAGGGTTGAGAACATCGGCGATTGGCAAAGGACAGATGATGAGATTGATGATGATTAGATGATGGGAGCGCCAAAATGATGGTGGAAATTAGATGAATGGATAGATGAAAATTAGGTGATGGGTTCACCAAAATATCACTGCCGTTGGAGAAATTTAAAGGATGAAGGCACCGAAAAGGTTGAGGAAGAAGAAATTTTTTGAAAAATTGTCTAAGTGTTGAGCCCATCGACGATCGGTGAAAGTTAGAATATTGGAGCGTCGATTGGCGGAAGTTAGTTGACAGAACCATCGAAATGTTGGCTCACTTAGTCAAAACCATCAACGAAATTTAGAGGATGGAGCGGCCGATGTAGAGGCTGACATCGGAAGAAATTAGTTGTTTTGGTCGACGATGAATGACATCAGAAGAAATTAGTTGTTCATACATCCACTGTTACAGCTGTCAAGTGGAATATCCTTCCGAAAGATAGAGGCTTCAACCACCGATGCTCCAATCGCCAGCACAATAAGGTTTAGAGCTTCAATCTGCCAACGGGTTTGTGGACCGTGGACACCACAGTGGATTTGTTGACCTCCATTACAGAAGACTATGGGACTAATCATCTGATGAGCGAGTGGGTTCGACCACTGATGCTGTAGTTGTTAGTTGCTCCGACCACTGACAAGTTTATGGCCATGGAAACCATAGAGAGTTCGTTGGCCACTGTTGTGGCTGCCTAGAGAACGATTCACCCGATGTATAGTGTATCCGATCACCAATACAACAATGCGATAGTGCTTATCGGTCCCGATCACCGATAACAGTCTTTGGAAGCGACGATAAAGTTCGGAAGCCTAGACAACTATGGACCCAACACGTCAGAGAAAATTAGACAAACAAACCACCGTGAGCAGCAGAGAAAACTAGTTGTGTTTATCGTCGAAATGTCAGAATTTTAGATGGGATGAGACCCAATGTGAAAAATAAATTTGGGTTTTTCAAGTGGATTTCTCAGTGATTTTTAACTATTTTTCAGTAGTTTTAAGGATGAAAAGGAAGAAGAATTCTAGGTGGCTGAAGTTAGCATTCCTAACCAAAAATACACTTGTGTGTTTTGCCTAAAATTGGTGAAAATCATCATTTTAGAAGTGGTGTGGTTTTCACACCCAAGGTCAGAATGAAGCATGTGGATAGGCATTGTAAAGCTTATCGAACAGGGAACCAAGGAGAGTCACCAGAATTTGAGCACGGAGCAACAAAGTACTAGTGATTGCTTGAAAAATAAATGTGCTTCTATCAATAGGGACAAATCCGGGAATTGCATGCCTATAAGTAGAAAGGACTATGAAGTCAAACCAGCTGTTGTGTGGAAGAGGAGTTCCATGCAAAGATGAAGGACTTGGAAAGGGAAATTTCCTTAAACCATGTCTTGCTAATTATAATTATGTTTTATAAGTTTTGTACATGAAATGTATGAGGATATGCCTTGCATGCATAGGATATTACATGTTGGTAAGAGTAGTGAGAATTATACATTTATAATGAACCACTAATGGTAATTATTGCATTAGTGTTGGAATTAGTGGGAAAACCAACGACAACATGGACATAGCTAAATATGTTGCTGATGCTGACGAATGTGACCAACAACCCTATGGAGAAAGGGATAAGACAACAAGTCCAAAATCAAAAGTTGGTGAGAGAATTCTGCAATCTCCTGCAATAGACCAACCCAACTAGTAATGTCAAGGGTGTAAGTAGGATCCATGCAGGTAATGGTTTAATTATGACAATAACGTGGAGTGGTAAAAGCAAGAGGTTTCATACCATGTGGTAATTTAAAATTTATACTACATCCATATAGAAAGGTATCATGCCTGTATATGTTGTTATGAGCCTAGTATCCCAAAGAAAGTAAGTACTGATTGTCTTGATTATAGTAATGCATCCTATGTGAAGTAGTCATGGTTAGTCCATGCATGGTATGTTTGAATGCATAGAATTCCTGTATCAATGCAAGGTAGCATTGAGTGGATATGAATTAAAAGATTTCATAAATCTTGTGGTTATGCATTGAATAGATGCATATGAAAAGTATGAGTAAATGTTGTAGATATGCATATATAAGTATGGGTGCAAATCTTGTGATGCATTGCATGAATTCATTGAGATAGTGCATGTGTCATTATGAATAACTAATGGCTGAAATGATGAATTGATGATAATTATGGAACCATTTTAAGAGCTGTTATGGATGTAGGATAGTAAGTGCATGAAGAGGGTAGTCATGATCGATTAGTTGCTGAAAATGCTCTATGGAAGGGAAAGGTGGTACAAATGATGTGCTTGTGAAGTAAGGAGTATCTAAACATTTCACTTAGATTGCATAAATGATGTGACAATACCTTGCAATTTTAGTATGATAATGATTCGCGTGAAGTAAAATGAGTTTTGGTAATACTGATGTGATTAACATCTAAAAGTACTTGAATTTTATAATTCTGAAAATGCTCCAGTCATTGTTGCAGCAATGAAAAAAGCCATATGCATCAAGACTTACCAAGTGTTTGGCTGATTGAAGTTCATATTTCAGGTAGATTTTTTGGGGCATGGAAAAGTGGGTAATACCATGACAAAGATCGGAATATACCATGTGAAAGAGCCAAAACTCACGAGACTCTCATGGTTGTGAAAATAGTCTGTATGCAGAATGAGTTGTCCATTTGAATTTGTAAATTTCAGATTTGAGAAATTGCTGACAACTACTAATCACTATTGGCTTGCATAGAATTGTGTCAGGAGGACGTGTTGTAAGTGGATGTTCATGTAATTCTAGTAAGCATAAAATTATAATGGGAATAGTGGTGGTGCTTACAAGAGACCAACAAATGAGGATCACCTCATTGCTAAGAAAATCAATTTCTGTAGTAGACAAAGTTGCAAATTCCTATTGAATTTAATTACTAATGTCATTGCTTGGTTATGGAACAATCAATTTGGATTGTTTTATCAGATAATCATTGACTATTTGGATACTTGATGAATGTGCCAGGGGTACACATTACAGGAAAACCATGTGTGATGGCCTGAAGGAGTCAAACTTTATGGGGAGGTTCTCCCCTATCTTGGAAATGGGTTTCGGGTGAAACTCCATTGGACATTTTGGAAATGCCTCAGTTGCACTACATGTTTGGTAAGTAACATGAGTGAGATGGTATATATTATGTCAGTAAGACATGTGTGGATATGAAATGTAAAAAGGATTTGGGATGGAAAACCGAGGGACTGTCAACTCAAAGAAGGGAGCCCCCATTCCTCCTTAACGAAGGAATACTTCCTCGACAAATGGATAAGTGTTCTATGACCCTAACTAAGAATATGCATGTCAAATTGTTAAATTCAATATGCAGAGCATGTCTTGATTTTGTTTCCATTATGGAAGAATGCTTGAGTATGAATAGGGCCTACATGGCACACATCAGAAAGGGGTGCACACTTTCTTGATGTCGGATCATGAAAGGGTTTTCAATATTGATTACAACCTAGGGAATGGACACACTCCTGGGGTCTCAATACTTGATAGTGAATGATATGAAATATGATTACAGTTTTAGAGCAATAACGCTGATGAGTTTGCTTATATTGCTTGTGTTGTCAGGCTAAATAGATGGAGTTGGGTGTTGAACACTACAGAGAAAAGGGTAAACAGGAGATTGTGGGAACGTTACAGTGTTGGATTCACTACCTGCAGTATGATAAACCCAACTGTTAGCTGGCTTGGATGAGTAGCCTAATAAACCTAGTAGTGGATTGGCTTAATTGCTTGCAGCCTAATAAACCCAATTGTGTATTGGCTTGGCTAGACAGTCTGATAAACCCAACTGCAGGTTGGCTTGACTGTGCTTGATATGTATAAAAGGGTATTGTTGATATAATTGCATGGTTGATATAAGTGCATTGATTGATATAGGTGTATTGTTGATATAAGTGTGTTGTTGATACAAGTGCATAGCCTGATAAACCCAACAGTGTTGGCTTGGCTGATTTGTTCCTTCCCAGTCGGCGTGAAGGTGTACTGGCTGAACATTAATTATTTGATGTTGAGGAGCAGCCTACGTGCTGACCTAACATCCAAGTCCATAGAAAATCCCAAGGATTGCAAAGCGAAGCAGGATCCCGTGGACTAAAGAGGAAACCCATAATACAGATAAGTATTGGATTATTTGCAATTTCTTTCTTATGAATATACATGTGTATATGATTTGGTTATGATATTCTAAGCTCTTGTTTAAGAGATAAAAACCATTGAGATAAACTAAACATGTGAATCTATTCAATGTTTGAATATAGGTATCGCTGGGAGCAAGGACTATGAGAGCATCCTAGGGGTGAATGTGGACATGTGACTGTCTTGAAGAGATCAAAATGTGTAGTAATGAAAAAGGTTCTAGTGAGACTGTGAAGGTCCTAGCAGCCGAGACAAACCATGTGGGGAGGCTCCATGGTTGAGAGGTCTGAAATAGACCAGAGACACTAAGTGTCATGACCAAGAGGGATTGGTATTTTGGGATTAGGGCAGATCCAGGTTCTATACTTTTATCTTCACACCAACAAAAAGACCCACAGTGTTGGCCCTTTCGGCAACAACCTGCGAACAGGTTGCAGTCTCACCCAAAATAGCTATGGGGTGCCGCAGAATCAGGTTTCTACAAGCAAAAGAGGGATATTACTGTACCTTTATCCTTAATAGATAATAATCATGCAACACAGAGCCTTGACATTCACTTAAATAGCTTCGCAGTTTTAGTTAAAAGACAATTTCTTGCTTAACCATTTACTGGGAATTCACAGCAAAGTTAATACTTAGTAGTTATCTTACTTTATCATTCATCTACTTATTAAATGCATAAAACAAAACAGAAACAACATAAAAAAACCACCACAACACAAGATATACATGGTTCACCCCCAGTGTAGGGGCTACGTCCACATAACTGTGTTTATATTCAACTCTTTACAAACACACAGTTTTGATCTGCGCACTCAGCTGCAGATCTTCTCAGTCACCCAAAGCTGCACACTCAACTATAGAATCTTTCTTACAAAACCCTCTGTGCACTCAGCTGCAGAGGTCATCCATGCACTTAGCTAGGACTTGACCTTTCTTCTTAAACCCTAAAAACCCTCTGCGCACTCAGCTGCAGAGGTCATCCACGCACACAGCTGGGACTTAACCTTAAACCAAAATAGGCCTTAGATCTTTCGCATCAAATTATCATCACAATAGAACCTACTATAACCTTACTTGACTCCTTTACATAAGTGTCTTATTTATACAAGTGCACTATTACAATACCATGGACTTAAACCATGAGTACCCGCAAACCATGGGAAATTTACAAAAAGAGGGGCTTTGACCCAACCCCAACACCCGTAAGACTATTTTGAGTTGTAACTCCACTTACAATCTTTGAACCAAAACCGCGGAGTTACCAAAATTTAGGACCGTTAATGTCTAAGCCCCAACAGGCCCCTAAGACGCACCAGTGTCCCATCCTGGGACACTCTACTGCTTGTCTAGTGGGAGGATCTTGTTGGCAAAGATAGTAAACTACTTGTTGAGGCTGCGCATGATATCATCGGCTGCTTGCTCCTTCTCCACCAACTCCTACAATGTTGTTGCTGATGCTTCGCTGGCCTTTTCCTATGCAAATGCATCATACTCCTTCAGAAGTTTGAGCTGGCTGTCTATAGTAGTGCTTAGCTCCATGGCCTCATTGATAAGGGGCTGCACAGAATTTTCCAACAGTGTTGCTTTCGTTTTGCACGACTCAATTTCCTGTTGGAGTTCATTTCTTTGCTTTACCTTAAGTATCTTCTACATAGGAGGTAGAGTCTTAATTTCCGCTTTCACTACATCCAGCTCTATCTGTCGCTGCTTGATGGTTTCTTGTAGCTTTTCTACTTTTGGATTGTCCTGCAGGTTTGCCCAGGCCTCGATGCTTTCATCTAGTAGTAGGATTGCTCTCATATCTTTTCATCGACTAGATAAACAAATCACAATTTGATCTAAGAAGCAGGCATTTGGGAGCACTGATGCAAAATCTTTTTACAAAAGAGATAGCTCATATGTGGCATTAAAAAGAGCCAAGTGTACTATTTGAGCAGAGCCATAACACACAGATGTTGTCATGCATTCTAGAGATGATCTAGCATCTAAATGAACAGCTTGGATGATAGTTAGTTTCAGCAGCAGTTTTATTGGAGAGTTTGGCACTCTGTTGACCTAATTACTTAATATTAGTGAACAACTTTTCCTTCATCGAAAATAGAAGCTGACTGTTAAAAAAGTTAAGAAAAAAAACAGTCAAGGAGAATTAAACAAAGCTGATTGTTAAAACTTCAGAAGCTTGAGAAGAAAAAAGAACTGTTAGGTAATTCAGAGGGCTTTAAAATTACACAGGTTTCAGTCATTGAAAGCAGATGGGAAAAAGTGGCAAAACAAATAGGGCTAAGCCCACTGAGTTGGGATGGATTGACCAATTTCCTGGTTGTGCAGAGTTATTTCAGAATGCTGGTTGGTTGTATTTTTTCAAGAATATTGATCGCTATAACACTGAGGTCTCTTATAAATTTGCCCAATTCTATAACCATGACATGGTGGTATTTGATACTCTAAAGTTTAAGTTGACTGTGGAGCTAGTTGCTGAAGCTACAGGAGTCAAAAATGAAGGTGAAATGTCGTTCAAGAAGCTGCCTTTCACCTTTAATGCCCAAATATACCTTTTACCTGGCATTACTCCAAACTGCAGCAAAGGAATACTAATCCAGAATTTCAGAGATGAGTGGGTGGAGCCCATTAAAGTCCTACAAAGTTATATCACCTGTGAGGGAAGATATGGCTATGTCTTCAAATATCATTTTAGGTCCTTACAACATTTGGTTGGTGATTCTAGAATGAGTCTTCCTTTCTTTTTGTTTAAAAGTTTGCAGAAGATGTCAAGTAGAGTTAAGGGGCATCAAGATCACACTACACAGTCTATTTTCCATCATGGTTTGATCAAATTGATTATCAGTACTGCCCTGCAAAGAGAGGGAAAAACATGGGTTTTTTTCCTCTTTTGGTCTAGTTTTCAAATTAAGCAAGAAGAGCAACAAACCAAAAAACATGTAGACAAAGGAAAAATCCTAGTGAGGAAACTAGGTCAGAAAATCAAGTCTGAAGATAAATTGGAAGTTAAACTTGAAGAAGTACCAGAGCCCTCAAATGTAGACTATGAACATCAGCAGTCTTCAGCTGATAATAAAGCCAAAAGTTCCTTGTTTATAGAAAAGGAAGATTAGCCTGTGCGAGATAGAGCACCAACAGAAACTTTTATGAAGGAGGAAATTGTTATCACAAAGGAGATTGCTGTAAATGAAGAAAACATCCAGGTCCAGCAAAGAAGTCCCATCACTATTCTATCAGAGGATGAAGGAATCTTTTAAAAGAAGATGAATTTACTGTCAAAACTTATTCTAGGGTTAACACATACAGGGAATACTGCAGTCAAGAAGATAAAGCAAAGAGGTCAAAGAAAAAGAAGACCAAAGTTGTAGCTATGGATTTTTCTACAATTAAACATCAAGGTAAAAGTTTGAAGATGATGGGAGAGCTTGCCTCAACATGGAGACAAAAAACTAGGCCAAGAAACAAGTTAAGGCTCAGTATGAAAAAATTGTTAAACCCTAAATTAAATGCAAAAGAGGTAACTGTACTTGATGATGATTCTTCAGATGAAAAACCAAAGATTGAGAAAGAAGCAGTTCTAAAAAATCCAGTTTCTCATCATACAAAGGGAAAAAAGCCATCGAAGTCAGCAGAAGAGGTTAGTCTCACTGAGACTAAATTATCAACAGTCTTTTTATATTTAAGAAGTGAAATATTAAAAGAGCAACAGAAAAAGGAGGTTGAAGTCTCTCATTCTGAAGACCAGCAGTTGATAGAGGAAACAACACCTACTGAAGAAGCTAATCAGGAAATCCCGATGGTTCATGGTGTGTCTTCAGATCCTTTGCCAGAAGATGAAGACATTTTTCAGAAAACTAGATACTCCATGGCTACCCAGTGAGATGCAGAATACTACAGCATGGAAGGTTTTTTATTCAGATAAGCAAAACCTATAGAGAACCATCAAACAATACAGGCATCAAATGGATTACATGCAGGAAGTGAATGATGGCTTTATCCTACAAAACAGAAGACTCAGGGAGGATTTGCAAGAAGTAAATGACCATTATCAAGAGCTTACTACAGTGTCCAAGGAAGCTCTGAAGAGGAAGAGAGCCACAGATTTGCAATGTGCAGAGTTGAATCAAACTGTCAAAGGCTTGCAGCAGCAGAATGAAGAACTTACAAGAAGGTTAGCAAACATGGAAGCTGAGCAAAAGAGAGCCAAGAAGAAGGCCCAAGCTTTGGATGGAATAGCCTTACTAGCTGAGGCTGCAAAAGACCTTTGAGTTTGTTAGTTAGTCAGTTGTTTGTTATGTTTTTTTTGAAGAAATATTTTATTTTGTAAATTGTAATTTGACAATTATCCCATCGATGACTTGGCTGAAGACAGTTAGGGTTTCAACCCTAACTGATTTTTTGAGAAATAGTATTTAGGTAGATGAGAAAGAGAGAAAAGGGTTCTACCTTTTGGCTGGCTTAAGGAGGTCTGTGACTTGTTTATGAGCTAAGTACATAACTCTCATATGTATTTGTTGAGCAGAATTATGAAAAATATGATCTATATTTCCCTTCAGACTGTGTTTTAGCTTCATCTTTGGCTTGTTTAGCTACTTAACTGATATATTCATTGCTGGTTTATGGTTTCTTTGCTTGTAATGCTTGTCAGTTATGAATGAACTTTAAGATTATATTCTGATTAGTACATGGTGATTATATTATGCATCTCTGTTCTTATTTATTTATGATTTAGTTCCTGCTTGGCTTATGTATGTATTCCCTTCAGTCACCAAACATTATAACCAGAAAAACCTTTCAAAAAACCCTAAACCCTAGTTTTACTTGATTGAATTTTTGACATTGTGTTGGCTTGTTTCTTTATTTCCTTGGAAACAATTTCTGGCACAAACATCTTTGGCATCGTTGCCGGGGAACGAAGTTGAAACATATTTTTCCCTGGGATATTTATCTTTTTTCTGGTTTTAAGAGGTGAACTTAAACCAGCATATCTTTAAGCATATTTTTCACCAGATCTGTCACAGTGGCTACTAGAGGAGTGGGAACTAGGAACAGACCTAATTCACCATTGCAGTTGGGTGTTACAGACCCTGAACAGATATTGAAGACAGCAAGAAATATTAGAATATCTCAGTCATTACCCTCTCTATCTAACCCTGACCAGTTAGATGGTTCATTAGCTTCATTTGTGTCAAGAAAAGAAGAAGAAACTTCACCTTAGGTAAAACCAACAATTCCTGACAGTAGTTTCCAGATTTTTACTAACCCTCAATCCTTCAGAAAAGCTAAAACTACCTCTCCTGGTAAGATACCTCTCTTTCAATTGAAATTAGGTAAAAATCCTTTTTAGCCAAGTTCTAGCCAAACCTCTTCATCACCAAAATCAGTCAGTCCAAAAATGGCATCCCAAAATCAGCCCATAGACATGATGGATAGGATGGTTGCAGCCAGATATGCACAATTGGTCTTGCCTCAGCCCTTGAATGCACTGCCTGAGGGTGACTATCAAAAATATCTTCCTAGGTGCAATGGACAGGGGGGAACCACAGCTGAAGAACATTGGGAAGCTTTCCTTAGTTATGCTGATAACCAAAACATCGAGACTAAGGATGTATGGATGAGAATGTTTGTTCAGAGCCTTGATGGTGATGTAAGGAAATGGTTCAGGGAGTTGCTTGCTAATTCCATCACTATCATTGAAGAAATTCATGATCTCTTCATGAGACAATGGGGTGACACCAAAGACCATACATACTACATAACTGAGTTTGGAGCTCTTAGGAGGAAAAAGGATGAAACAATTGCAGACTTTTCAAAGAGGTTTAACAAGATGTACAGTAGGATTCCTGCATAAATAAAGCCTACAGAAACCTCTGCAAAACTGACATATGCAAATGCTTTTGACCATGAATTTCCCTTAATTCTGAGAGAAAGGAGACCTATTTCTTTACTGAATATCTAGGATGCAACATTGGAGGTAGAATCTAATATACTGGCTTCCAATAGATTGAAGGAGGAAACAGCTCAGCAAATCTATGACGGAAAAGGAAAGAAGGAAGCAGTGTCAGGAGGTTCAACTTCTCATTCTGTTGAAAATAAAATTGATCAAATGTCTAAGTTGGTGAATATTCTGACTGCAAAGTTGAACAAATTAGAGCTCGAGAAAAATTCTAGCAAGCCTTCTCCAGAAGGTGAACGAATCCTAATAATCAGAATCAGTTTAGAAGGAAATTTGCTCCCCGTTTCATGCCGAGAGAATGAGGGAATAATGATATCCAGTGAGAAAGGAGAGAAAATGAGGACCAAAGAGTGCCACCACCTCTTTAGAACAATGTGGCTGATGAGGAAGAAGTTGATGATGAGTTGATATTTGAAGAGAATGATCAAGATATGAATCATTTTGGAGAAGGATTGTCTGGGGGTTTTGTCACCGAGGAAGAATTTCTAAATGCAGAATATTGTGATGCTGACATGTTCGAAACAGAGGATGATTTAGGTCTGGAAAAGACTGATGTAACTGCTGCTATCTGTCAGAATGAGCTTAAAAATACTGTGAACCTGAGGTCAGGTCCAAAACAGGTGGTACAAGTCCCGAAGAAGAAGGAAGCTGTCCCTGCTAAGCAATCATTTGATCCTGTGACCGAGAAGAGACAAGTTTCCGAGAAACCAAAGAATACCACAGAGACTGAAGAGGTAAATAAAAATGTCCAAAATTTCAGTTTGGAGAATGAATTAGGAAAGTTAAAGATTCCTGTACCTTTAACTAAATTGATAAAAAAACCATTCATATAAAGAACCAGTCCTTAAAATGCTTAATTCAACAAGCAATCAGCCCATTTCAGACAAAGTAAATTTGCAAGAAGAAAACCCCAAGATTTTCATTGGATCAGCCCTGGCTGAAAAGACTAAAAATGAAGCAGGTGCTTCACCTCCATTCTACATCACCCTGACAGCCCATGAACAGATGATTCATAATTGCTTGTTAGATTCAGGAGTCTCACAAAACTTTATGCCAAAGGTTGTTATGGAAGCTTTAGGGCTGAGTATTACCAAACCCTACCATGATCTGTATGCCTTTGATTCCCGAGCAGTGAAGTGTTTACAGGTAATAAAGGACATGGTTGTCAGTCTCGCTCAGTTACCTATGAAAAGTGTGATCATGGATGTTGTGGTAGCTGATATTACACTGAAGTTTGGGTTACTTCTCTCTAGGTCTTGGGAAAAGAAGGTTGGTGGGACCTTACAAATGGATTTATCATATGCTACTATTCCTGTGTTTGGAGGAGAAAATAGAAGGCTATATAGAGAACTTCAGTTTGCTTACATTATGACGGATGAAAAGAACCCTACCAATCACCCACTATATGCTGTTGATAAAGACCTAGGTACTTGCATGTTACATTTCAATGAGGAGGACAATACTACTGGTTTGCTACAGGTTGAAAAAGAGAAACTAGTAAAATGCAGCAGAGAGCAAGAAGATGAGCTATGGTAGTTATACTTTGATGGGTCCTCTTGTAAAGAAGGTACAAGTGCAGGGGTTCTTCTTATATCCCCTGGAGGTGAAACAGTAAAGTTGATGTATAAATTGGAGTTTATTACTACTAACAATACTGCTAAATATGAAGCTTTACTATTAGTATTAAAAGCTGCTAAATATTTGGGCATTCAGCAGATCGCTGCATTTGGCAACTCCGAATTAGTTGTTCAGCAGGTGAAGAGAAACTATCAAGTCAAGCAGGGATTGTTGAAAGTCTATCAAAATGAGGTATGGGACATGCTTGAGAATTATTTTGTAGCTTTTAACATTACTCATATTCCAAGAGACCATAATCAGACTGTAGATTCATTGGCCTTGGCTGCCACACACTTTAGAATCCCCAAGACCACTCAGTTGAGATATCCCATTGAGGTGAGGTACAGGCCCTCTGTACCTGATAATGTAAAGTAGTGGAGATTATTTGAAGATGACATTGAGATTAAAAGGTTCCTAGATATTACACATGAGTTTTCAAATTCCCTGATTGATCAAGAGGAGGATGAAGAAGAGGGACAGGTGGATGAGATTGCTGAAGATGAGATAGCTGGACATAAAATTATTGAACTAAAAAGCAACTTCATCCCAAAAGGTTTGGTACCTCTGGAAATAATATTTACAAAGGATGATACACTTTCAAATCCTGTTGTTCAGTATTCAGAAGAGAATGTGGTAGAGTGTAATATTGGTTTTGCAGAACATCCTAGAATGGTCAAAATTTCTAAATCACTTACAGCTGAACAAAGAAACAGGTATATTAAACTGTTAAAAGAGTATGTAGATGTTTTTGGATGGTCTTATGAGGAACTAAGAACTTATGACACAGGAATCATACAGCATAAAGTCCCTTTAAAACCAAATGTCAAACCTTTTCGTCGAAAATTTAGAAGGATTAATCCAGCCTTGTTTCCTGTAATTGAAAAAGAAGTGAAGAAGATGTTGGATGCCAAGATCATAGTACCCCTTAGGTATTCTTCATGGGTGGCTAATCTGGTTCCTATTAGGAAAAAGAATGGAGAAATAAGATTATGTGTTGACTTCAGAAACTTGAATAGATCTTCCCTAAAGGATAATTATCCTCTACCTAAAATTGAGCAAATATTGCAGAAAGTAGTTGGGGCACAGAGGATCTCAATGGTTGATGGTTTCTCCGGGTACAATCAGATCTCTATGCATCTTGATGATAATGAGAAGACAAATTTCACTATTCCTTGGGGATATTTAATGTATGATAAGATGCCCTTTGGTCTAATGAATGCTGGAGCCACTTTCCAGAGGGCTATGGATATTGCCTTTGTCGGAGAAAAGGACAAGTTTTTGGTAATCTACTTAGATGATATTACTGTTTTCTCACAATCAGATAATGAACATTTGAAACATTTGAAGCAGACTTTCCTGAAGTGTAGAAAGATTGGCTTGTCCTTGAATCCAAAGAAGTCACACTTTGATGTACAGGAAGGTAAATTGCTTGGTCATTTAGTGTCTGCTGATGGTATAAGGATTGATCCTAAAAGGGTCAAAGCTATATTGAAAATAAGTTTACCTAGGAGTAAAAAGGATGTCCAATCATTCATTGGTAAAATCAAATTTCTGCGTTGGTTTATACCAAACTTTGTTGAGACTATTAAACAGATCACTGTCATTCTGAAAAAAGATTAGGAAGTCAGATGGACCACTGAGGCAAAGAATGCATTTGAGAAGATTAAAATGGATCTTACTGAAGCTCCTATATTAGTAAGCCCAGATTTTACTAGAGAATCTATTACATTCTCATTTGCATCAGAGGATACAATAGCAGTTGTTCTGTTGTAGAAGAATAAAGAAGGATTGGAGCAGCCTATTGCATTTTTCAGCAAAACTCTCAGGAATTCTGAACTGAAATACAATATCTTAGAAAAACGGGCGTATGCTCTGGTAAAAGCTTTAAATTTTTTCAGAATCTATGTTCTACATTCTAAAGTTATTTCATTTGTGCCTAATGCTACTGTAAAAGATGTTTTGACACAGCCTTATAGTGAAGGAAAAAGAGGCAGGTGGATTGCTGAAATCATGGAGTATGATGTAGATATCAGACCTACCAAAATTGTCAAGGGACAAGGTTTAGCCAAGCTGCTGGCTGAATCAAATTGTCAGGCTCTGGGATTGCATGTCATGGCTGCAGAATTAGCTCAGGAAGAAGATCAAGCAATATTGGAAAAAGAGAAGATCATGGACTATTATTCAACATCCACATGGTATGCAGACATTGTGTATTTTATGTTGTTTTTGCAATGTCCTGAGCATCTAGATAGGAAAGCTGCTAGATCCTTAAAGCTTAAAGCTACTACGTATTGTCTAGTAGAAGAGCAGTTGTTCTGGAAGGACCCAGGTGGTATTCTACTCAGATGTTTGGACAAATCTAAAATTGAAGGAGTAATTTCTGAATCTCATGAGGGTGCTTGTGGAGGGCATAAGTACTGGAAGACAACAACATACAGGATTTTAAGAGCTAGATATTATTGGCCTTCTTTGTTTGCAGATGTTTATCAGTAGGTAAGAGCCTGTATTCCTTGTCAGAATTTTGCTGGCAAACAAAAATTGATGTCATTTCCCTTAAAACCTATTGCAGTAAGTGCTCCTTTCCAACAATGGGGTCTGGATTTTATTGGGGAAATAAATCCAGCTTCCTCAGGGCATCATAGGTGGATCCTAACTGCAACAGACTTCTTTACCAAATGGGTGGAATCCATCCCTACTAGGAATGCCACAGACAAAGTCATCATGAAATTTATTGAGGAGAATATCCTGAGTAGGTTTGGCTGTCCTCAGAAATTGGTAACAGATAATGCAAAGGCTTTCAAGTCCAAGGAAATGGAATCCTTTTGTGAAAAGAATGGTATCTTGCTGAAACATTCCACTCCTTACTATCCCCAGGGTAATGGTTTGGTTGAATCCTCTAATAAAAACATCATCCAGAGTATCAGAAAGTTACTCAAACATAACAAGAGGTCCTAGGATTCAATGCTGAAATATGCGTTGTGAGCTGATAGGATAACAATCAAACAAGCAATTGGAACCTCTCCTTTCTAGTTAGTTTATGGTACAGATGCAGTTTTTCCTGTTCATTTGGGAATCCCAGTGATGAAATTTCTTCAGAATTATCAGGAAGAGCCAAATGATATGCAGAGAAGGATTTATGAGATGATAGAGTTGCACTAGAATAGGGAAAAGGTAGAAGAAAGAGCACAGTTGTACAGATTGAAGATCAAAAGCAGATTTGACAAGAACATCAAAGAAAACACTTTCTCAGTTGGTGATATGGTTTTAAAGTGGGATGCAAGGAAAGAGAAAAAAGGGAAGCATGGTAAGTTTGAAAACCTCTGGTTTGGCCCTTTCCTAGTATCTAAGATTTTGGAGAATAACACTTTTGTCCTGCAGTCTTTGGAAGGTGAGGAATTGTCAAGTCCTGTCAATGGACGATTCCTCAAGCATTTTTACAGTCGTTGAAGAGATTTTCACTTTTCATTGTATATACCGGTGTGAGTGAAGCATAATAAAGATTCCATAACCCAATGGAAATTTTGCAGACACGTAGGTAGCAGAAAAGAAGGCACTGGTCTACAGGTTCTTGAAGCCTCACAGGGAGGACTTCATCCCTCAGCTGGAGCCAGATGTTAAGTCAGGAACTTGTTTCTTAAAATTCTATGTTTTGATTATTATTTTTATTCTAAGTTTGCTTATTTTCTTGAGTTTGATCTTTTATTTACTTTGGAAAATTTTTGGTTTTAAGTGAAATTTTCAAGTTTTGCCTTTAGGTTCTTATTATGTTTTATTTCCTTAGGTCCTGAAGGGTTTTTTAGGACATTATATGGATTAGTTAGTTCACAAACAACATCATGATCATAGTTTATCACTTAAATCTCATTCAAAGTGGAAATAATGATTAAAACAACGCCAAATATGAATTCAAATTATTCTTGTAGCGCAACTGCCAAAAGTTTACACAGCGGCACTACAAGAATATCGTGCGCGTCGAATCACCGGTTTTTAAGCAAATTTCTCCCACAATTTTGGTTTTTTGATTACTAATCACATGCTTAAAGGCTTTTGATATGTGTTTCTTAAGTAATGATCAAGCAAACAGGTGCGTTTTACAGCATGAAGGAGATCGTGGCAAATCATTCGTTAGAGTTGGGCGAATTGTGACAAGTAGACAAAGGAGCCTAGACTGAAGTGAAAGGAGTTCTCCATACATGCATTACGGAACTAGAGACTAAGTGGAGCAAGGAAATTTGCCCAAAATCTGGAAGTTGCAGTTACAAAGGGGAATTAGGGCTTTCACGGTTACAGAGAAGATTTAGGGCTTTCTCGTTTCGCCAGTTGGAAGCAAATTGGACACCCGAAGACACTTGTATAGTTAGATTTGACAATCAGACAGCTCAGGCATTGATTTAAACATCTACAACAAGACAGCAATAAGGTATTCCGTGTTAACCTGAAAGTGGTAGCTAAATTGGGCGTTTCTTCTTTAAAGCTTGTTATGATAAAATTGATTGAGGAAAGCTGTAATTTATGTTGTTAACAAACTCCCTACGATCAAATATGAATCTAAAAGGGTTTTGGAATGCTTTAGCAAGTGATAAGTTGGAAAATAACAGTTTCATTGAACAATTACCCTGTCAAGACCTAAAAATGTGGTAAGGTGAAGCTTTGTTCAATTTGTGGCGACCATGGTTTCACAAATTTAGTTGTTATCTGTAAACAATGCAATGAAGGAGCTGAGCATGTGAATTGCACGAAGACCTAGTCTGATTAGGTGTTTGAAACTGACAGGTTTTGGTGCTAAATACAAGTCAGAGAAGAAAGTGAGCAGACATAGGATTGCTCTCATATATTTTCATTGACTAGATAAACAAATCACAAGTTGATCTAAGAAGCAGGAATTTGGGAGAACTGATGCAAAATATTTTTGCAAAAGAGATAGCTCATATGTGGCATTAAAAAGAGCCAAGTGTACTATTTGAGAAGAGCCATAACACACAGATGTTGTCATGCATTCTAGAGATGATCTAGCATCTAAATGAATAGCTTGGATGATAGTTAGTTTCAGCAGTAGTTTATTTGGAGAGTTTGGCACTCTGTTGACCTAATTACTTAATATCAGTGAAAAACTTTTCCTTCATCGAAAACAGAAGCTGACTGTTAAAAAAATTAAGAAAAAAAATAGTCAAGGAGAATTAAACAAAGTTAAATGTTAAAACTTCAGAAGCTTGAGAAGAAAAAAGAACTGTTAGGTCATTCAAAGGGCTTTAAAATTACACAGGTTTCAGTCATTGAAAGCAGATGGGAAAAAGTGGCAAAATAAATAGGGCTGAGCCCACTGAGTTGGGATGGATTGACCAATTTCCTGGTTGTGCAGAGTTATTTCAAAATGCTGGTTGGTTGGATTTTTTCAAGAAGATTGATAGCTATAACACTGAAGTTTCTTATAAATTTGCCCAATGCTATAACCAGGACATGGTGGTATTTGATACTCGAAAGTTTAAGTTGACTGTGGAGCTAGTTGCTAAAGCTACAAGAGCCATAAATGAAGGTGAAATGTGGTTCAAGAAGCTGCCTTTCACCTTTAATGCCCAAATATACCTTTTACCTGGCATTACTCCAAACTGGAGTAAAGGAATACTAATCCAGAATTTTAGAGATGAGTGGTTGGAGCCCATTAAATTCCTACAAAGTTATATCACCTGTGAGGGAATATATGCCTATGTCTTCAAATATCATTTTAGGTTCTTACAGCATTTGGTTGGTGAATACAGAATGAGTCTTCCTTTCTTTTTGTTTAAAAATTTGCAGAAGATGTCAAGTAGAGTTAAGGGGCATCAGGATCACACTACACAGTCTATTTTCCATCATGGTTTGATCAAATTGATTATCAGTACTGCCCTACAAAGAGAGGGAAAAACATGGGTTTTTTTCCTCTTTTGGTTTGGTTTTCAAATTAAGCAAGAAGAGAAGCAAACCAAAAAACATGTAGACAAAGGGAAAACCCTAGTGAGGAAACTAGGTCAGAAAATCAAGTCTGTAGATAAAAAGGAAGTTAAACTTGAAGAAGTACCAGAGCCCTCAAATGCAGACTATGAACATCAGCAGTCTCTAGCTGATAATAAAGCCAAAAGTTCACTGTTTACAGAAAATGAAGATTAGCTTGTGCGAGATAGAGCACCAGCAAAAAATTTTATGAAGGAGGAAATTGTTATCACAAAGGAGATTGCTGTAAAGGAAGAAAACATCCAGGTCCAGCAAAGAAGTCCAATCACTATTCTATCAGAGGATGAAGGATATCTTTTAGAAGAATATGAATTTACTGTCAAAATTGATTATAGGGTTAACACATACAGGGAATGTTGCAGTCAAGAAGATAAAGCAAAGAGGTCAAAGAAAAAGAAGACCAAACTTGCAACTATGGAGTTTGCTACAATTAAACATCAAGGTAAAAGTTTGAAGATGATGGGAGAGCTTGCCTCAACATGGAGACCAAAGACTAGGCCAAGAAACAAGTTAAGGATCAGTATGAAAAAATTGTTAAACCCTAGATTAAATGCAAAAGAGGTAATTGTACTTGAGAAAGAAGCAGTTCTAAAAACTCTAGTTTCTCATCATACAAAGGGAAAAAATCCATCAAAGTCAACAGAAGAGGTTATTCTCACCGAGACTAAATTATCAGCAGTTTTTTTAGAGTTAAGAAGTGAAATATTAAAAGAGCAATAGAAAAAGGAGGTTGAAGTCTCTCATTCTGAAGACCAGCAGTTGATAGAGGAAACAACACCTACTAAAGCAGCTAATCAGGAAAGCCCTATGGTTCATGGTGTGTCTTCAGATCCGTTTCCAGAAGATGAAGACATTTTTAGAAAACTAGATATTCCATGGCTACCCAGTGAGATGCAGAATATTACAGCAGGGAAGGTTTTTTATTCAGACAAGCAAAACCTACAGAGAACCATCAAACAATACAGGCATCAAATGGATTGCATGCAGGAAGTGAATTATGGCTTGATCCTAGCAAACAGAAGACTCAGGGAGGATTTGCAGGAAGTAAATGACCATTATCAAGAGCTTACTGCAGTGTCCAAGGAAGCCCTGAAGAGGAATAGAGCCACAAATTTGCAATGTGCAGAGTTGAAGCAAACTGTCAAAGGCTTGCAGTAGTAGAATTAAGAAATTATAAGAAGGTTAGCAGACATGGAAGCTGAGCAAAAGAGAGCCAAGAAGAAGGCCCAAGCTTTGGATGGAATAGCCTTACTAGT
>LPNX010448905.1:16013-30269 GCA_001517045.1 Pseudotsuga menziesii | reverse complement strand
TTTATTTCTTTCCTCTTACCTGCGATTTTAGCCCTGGAATGTATGTTTGTTTTGCATGCAAATTACAGTGAATACCAATTCTTTCATACAGTTTAGATCGGAAATGTGTACCGTCTTTTGCATGTAATCACGCTAAGTATAAATTGTTACCTGCGATTTCATATCTGAATGCACACTTTATTTCCTTGAAATTTCATTAAATGTATAGACTGCCTGCGATTTCCTTGAAAACATATCGTTATCTGAATGTATAGATCTCATTTGGATGCCTGCGATTGGAGTCTTATTTTTTATGTTGAGATTATATATGGAATGTGGATCTAAATCCAATAACTAACACATTGTGGATCTAAACCCAATAACTGCCTGTGATTTTCCTAATACCTACGATTTTCCTCTTCGCTATATTATGAATTGTATGCCTGCGATTTCTAAAATATCATGGATCTAAATGGCTTCCTGTGATTCCTTTAAGAAACTTATCGGATCTAAATGTATAGACTGCCTGCCTGCGATTTCCTTAAAAACGTATCGTTATCTGAATGTATAGATCTCATTTGGATGCCTGCGATTAGAGTCTTATTTTTTTATGTTGAGATTATATATGGATTGTATGCCTGCGATTTCTAAAATATCATGGATCTAAATGGCTTCCTGTGATTCCTTTAAGAAACTTATTGGATCTAAATGTATAGACTTCCTGCGATTTCCTTAAGAAACGTATCGTTATCTGAATGGATACATCTTGGATCTGAATGTACAGATCTCGTTTGGATGCCTGCGATTTGAGTCCTTTTTATGTTGAGATTATGTATGGAATTCCAGATTTGAAATCGATTGGCTAGCTGTGTTTATCTTTGACCGAACTTGTTTACCTGCATTTGTTTATTGATGGGTGTTCAAACTCAGAATCTGTGATATAATAGAGGATTTAATAGAATGTGTTTTGATACCTGGTTGATGCAGTTGTGAATCGTATGCCTGCATACGGTTTTTAAACAAGATGTTGTGATTGTTTGATTTATGACTTATTTTTAAGTTTTCGGATGTTAGTTTCAACCAACGACGCTGTAGGCGTACGAGCTTAGGGTTTCAGGCTTTTTTTTTTGATCCGATACTGAGCGAAAATTGGAGGATATGGCTGCGTTAGCCGCACCGAGCCTACCAATCTTTAGGCACTGATCTAAATCTGCAAGTTTTTCTTGTTTACTTGGTGCCTTGATGATCTTCGGCTTGTTTGGGTTTTGTTTGTCTTTTGCTTTTATGCTAGTTTAACTCAAAGCTCCAAATGTATCGCCATCAGCCCAGGATTAAAAATTATAATACTGCTTAAACCACCGTGACATGTAAACTAGATCATATTCCCTTTGATAGGTCGAACAATGTAGTAAATTCATTATTGTTATTCACTTTTTGAATGGTTATATATATAATGAGTATTATGATTTCATTGTATTTGTTGAAACTCACTTTATGTACATGATACTTTTATAATACCAATTTATTAATGAAATGAATATATATACAATACCAATTGCTATATAAGTTGGTTTGTTTTATATATATATATAGAATAATGGTATTTTATATATATATATATACCATTTGGTAGGATAAATATCTTGGTAGGATAAATATTTATAAGAGATGTTTTTTTGGATTTTATGTGATAAAAAGAAGGGATGTTATTGTGGTTACTTTCATTTCTATATAAACTGCTCTCAACTTTTATTATAAATGGTCTATTACAAAGTGTGTAAATGGGTATGTTACAATAAGGAATGTAGTTTTGTTTTTTCAATTAGATGATGTAGCCTTATATTTGTATAAGGGGGAAACACGTTTATGTTATTGGATTATAGAGCCATAAGTTATTCTTTATAGTTAGTAATTTCTTCTAAAAAAAATTTAGGCACTAAGATTAGGAATTACATTGGAGGATTGTTACATCGAACTTGAAGCTATTGAATGATGCTTCTTCAGAGTCAGTTGATGCTATGATGTATCGTCAGATGATTGGGTCATTGATGTACCTGACAAACACGAGACCAAACATTTTCTTTGCTATGAACACCTTGAGCCAGTTCTTGTGAGATCCAAGAAATGTTCACTTGATTGCTGCAAAGCATGTTCTGAGGTACCTGAGGGGTACAATTGATTATGGGATCAAGTATGATGAGAATCAAAATATTAACCTAGAGGGTTATGTTGATTCATATTGGGAAATTAGTTCCATTGATAGGAAGAGCACTTCAGAGTGTTGCTTTAGTATGGGATCAGGTGTGATATCTTGGCTTAGTAGGAAGCAATATTGTGTGGCACTGGGTACAGCTGAAGTAGAGTATGTCACAGCTTGTTCAGCTAGTTCTAAGGTAGTATGGCTGAGAAAGCTATTGTCTGATTTATTTGATCTTCAGGTTGATGCTACTTGTATACATTGTGACAACCAGAGTCGCGTGAAGTTGTCAGAGAATCCAGTGTTCCATGACAAGTCGAAGCACATCAAGATCAAGTATCACTATATCAGGGATATGGTGTAGAGAGGAGCAGTGAAGCTCCAGTATGTTGCGATGGAGGAACAGATAGCTGATGTGTTGATGAAGCCATTAGCCAGAGTGAAGTTCGAATACTTCAGAGAGAAGCTTGGTGTTCTCCAGATCGAGGTTTCCTCCAAGGGAAAGTGATGAGTCCCAGATCCATTTTGACGAGCAGGTCAGATATAAGGGCTGAGCCATTCTGTCATGGTGAGAGGATTCAGTTCCTTCCATGTCAGATATGAGTGCTAAAGATCCAGATCCATTCTAACGAGCAGATCAGATATAAGGGCTGAGCCATTCTGTCATGGTGAGAGGATTCAGTTCCTTCCATGTCAGATATGAGTGCTAAATATCCAAAGCCATTCTGATGAGCAAGTCAGATATAAGGGCTGAGCCATTCTGTCATGGTGAGAGGATTCAATTCCTTCCATGTCAGATATGAGTGCTGGCCATTCTGTCAAGTAGGATAGATGTAAGGGAAATTTCCACTCTCCAGGAGAGTGGAGGCACCTGGTCAGTTACCAGGTAGCTCAATCTGGGACTGGGGGCCTTTCTGATGAGGGTGGAGGATTTGGTTCTTTCCAGGTCAAATGTGAGTGCATGCCATTCCATCATGGTGAGAGGATTCAGTTCCTTCCATGGCCTATGTAAGTGCGGGCCATTCCGTCATGGTGAGAGGATTAAGTTCCTTCCATGGCCAATGTAAGTGTGGGACATTCCGTCATGGTGAGAGGATTAAGTTCCTTCCATGGCCGATGTAAGTGCAGGCTATTCCATCATGGTGAGAGGATTAAGTTCCTTCCATGGCCGATGTAAGTGCGGGCCATTCTTTCATGGTGAGAGGATTAAGTTCCTTCCATGTCAAATGTAAGGGAAGGCCATTCTATCATGGTGAGAGGATTCAGTTCCTTCCATGACAGATGTGAGTGCAGGGCCTTTCTGATGTGATTATAGTTTAATACATGATCAGATGTGAGTGTTGGGCATGCCTTTCTGATGAGTAGGTTAGATGTAAGTGCTGGGTGTTCCTTTCTGACGAGTAGGTTAGATATAAGTGTTGGGTGAAGACCTACCTGATGGCTAGGCCTACAACCAGCATGAAAGAAGGCTGGCTCTGTAGAACTTCCTATGATGAGATAGTACACACATGATGATGACCAAGTGAGATCCAGATCAAGCTATGATCCAGATACAGTTATGATGACTCTGAGAGATCCAGATCGAGTGATGATCCAGATCCAGTAGTGATGATCCGGATCAAGAGATGACCCAGATCCAGATCCAGATCGAGTGATGATCCAGATCCAGTCTAGTGATGTGGATCCAGATCGAGAGATGATCTAGATCCAGTGATGATGTTCCATGATGATCCAGATCGAGTGATGATCCAGATCCAGTCCAGTGATGTTGATCCAGATCGAGAGATGATCCAGATCTAGTGATGATGTCCCATGATGATCTAGATCGAGAGATGATCCAGATTTGATGGATGATGATGACTTGAAGATGAAGATGATTTGAAGACTTAGAAGAATCGATATGATGAGATGATCCAGTTGATACAAAGAAGAAGACCAGTGCTGAAAATTGTGTCGAAAGAATACCTTCCTAGTGAAGAGGGAGTGTTCATGTATTTGTAACTTCGGAATGTATTCCTCTATGTATCTTATGTATTGTAACCTGATGTTTATTCTAGGATGTATCTATTATGTATTTGAGTCATGTTGTCATGCCCCAATGTTTTGATTGGGAGGATCAATAATGTAAACAAGTCATGTCAAGTCATAGTGGGTAACCCTTCAATTGTGTAAGGGTTAAAGTCCCCGCAGTTCCAGGGCACTAGGGTTATTAGACTCTCCAAGTAGAGGTCGGCCCTAGTAGGGTTTTAGTCATGCTGGGATTAGTATAAATAGAGATCTGGGATATCTATTTAGCACACATCACTCACACACTCAAGTGTAGCGCATAGTTGAGGAAGGAAAGACACTAGGGCTAGACAAGAACAAGACTACTGCTGTCGGGAGTGCATCTTACTATTTTTGGGTTTTACATCTTGTGTTGATTCTATATTTGAGGAAGTTGTGGGGTTTTCTCCATTTATGGTTTCCCTGATCAAAAAAACTGTGTTCATTGTCTCTTGTGTTTGATTGTTGTACTTGTTATTCTCTTAGTAAAGATCCCAACATAATGCTAGCTTAATGTTGAAAAACTGACAATAAGAATTTGCCAGTATGAATATTCCTTATGAAATGTTTCTAACCATACAAATGTATTTGACTTGTAGGAAAGAACGCATACATAATTGGCTACAAGCAAAGAAGGATGAGACTTGTTCCGAAGAACAAGTGACGACAGTTCAAAGATGAAAAATAATATGACGAATACAGCGACATCATTGATGCAGAACCTTCCAAGAACAAGGAAAGATTAGTTCAAGAAGAATGATGTCTAGGATGCAGTATCAATGTGAGAAGGGAAATTCATAATTCCATCATGCAGTAGATGGAAACATCATGGGATACAAGGCATAGACTACGCAGAGACATTTGCAGCCACTGGAAGTGAAGTCACATGACATGCATAATCATGTGTACGATAACACATGATGAAGATCTAAACCCTTGCTACAAGGTTGACAAGCTCACATATGGGTGTAAGTAGAACTTTTGAAAAGGTTCAAGATAGAGGATCCTGGTATCCAGTGATCCTAGATGGATACATAGAAGATTAGTAGCATAGGAAGCTACTTGTCACTCCTGTACAGAATGTTTTAGTGCATGAAGTACGAAAGACAAAGGGAGTATGATGCTCCACTTCAGAGGGAGTGACTACAGAAGATCTTGAGGTTCAACATGGTATGACAAGATGGATAGATTACTGATGACTCTAGGCTTTACTAAGAGTAAATCAGATTCCAACCTTTGCTTCAAGGTTTAAAGAGAAAGACCAGTGATACTCCTGTTATGTGTCAATGCACTATTTTAGGCATGGAGGTGTGAACAAGGGAAGTATGTAGTAGAAATCTTGAAGAGGTTCAAGATGATGGAATGCATGACCACACCTATGGCATTGAACTTGAAGCTATTGAGTGTTTCTTCATCAGAGACGGTTGATGCTACGATGAATCGTCAAATGATTGGTTCCTTAATGTACCTGATGAACACAAGACCAGACATTTGCTTTGTTGTGAACACCTTGAGCTAGTTCTTGATAGATCCAAGAAAGGTTCACTTGATTACTGAAAAGCATATTCTGAGGTACCTAAGGGGTACAGTTGATTATGGGCTCAAGTACGATGTGAATCAGAAGATTAACCTGGAGGGTTATGTTGATTCAGATTAGGTAGGCAGTGCCATCGATAGGAAGAGCACTTCAGGGTGTTTCTTCTGTATAAGATTAGGTGTGATCTGTTAGTTTAGCAGGAAGCAATCCTGTGTGGCACTAAGTACTACTAAAGCAGAGTATGTTGCATCTTGCTCAACTAGTTGTGAGGAAGTATGGCTGAGGAAGCTACTGTCTGATTTATTTGATCTCCAGTTAGATGCTACTTGTATACATTGTGACAACCAGAGTTGCATGAAGTTGTCATAGAATCTAGTGTTCCATGACAAGTCGAAGCATATCGAGATCAAGTACCACTATATCAAGGATATGGTGCAGAGGGGAGCAATGAAGCTCTATTATGTTGTGACAAAGGAACATATAGCTGATGTATTGACGAAGCCATTGGCTAGGCTGAAGTTCAAGTACTTCAGGGAGAAGCTTGGTGTTCTCCAGATCGAGGTTTCCTCCAAGGGAAAGTGATGAGACCCATAGCCATTCTGACATGGTGAGAGGATTGGTTCCTTCCATGGTCATATGTAAGGGTTGAGCCATTCTATCATGGTGAGGGGATTGCTTCCTTCAATGTGAGAAATGAGTGCTAGCCATTCTGTCGAGTAGGATAGATGTAAGGGTAACTGCCATTCTGGGAATGGAGGCACCTGGTCAGTTACCAGGAAAGCTCAGTCTAGGACTGAGAAGCCATTATGATGTGATAGAGGGATGTGTTCCCATTTGATCAGATGTAAGGGCTGAACCATTCTATCATGGCTAAAGGATTAAGTTCCTCCCATGTCAGATGTGAGTGTTGGCCATTTCGATGAGTGGGTCGGATGTAAGTGCAGTATCTATCTTCGATCATGTGTTGATCAAATGTAAGTGCAGTATCTATCTTTGATCATTTGATGATAAGATAGAAATGATGTTCCTTTATTCGATCATGTGTTGATCAGATGTAAGTGCAGTATCTATCTTCGATCATGTGTTGATCAGATATAAATGATGTGCCTTTCTTCGATCATGTGTTGACTAGATGTAAGTGTAGTATCTATCTTTGATCATGTGTTGATCAGATAGAAATGACATGCATTTATTCAATCATGTGTTGATCATATGTAAGTGCAGTATCTATCTTCGATCATGTGTTGATCAGATAGAAATGTTGAGCCTTTCTTCGATCATGTGTTGAGTAGATGTAAGTGTAGTATCTATCTTTGATCATGTGTTGATCAGATATAAATGTTGATCCTTTCTTCGATCATTGGTTGATCAGATATAAGTGCTGAAGAAGACCTACATGGAGGCTAGGCATACAACTAGCATGAGAAAGGGATGGCTTTGTAGAACTTCATGTGATGAGAAGAATCATGAGATAGCACCTGTGTTGATCCAGATCGAGTGATGATGCCCAGTGATGATCCAGATTGAGTAATGATCCGGATCCAGTAATGATGATCTAGTAGTGTTGATCCAGATTGAGTGATGATTCAGATCCAGTGATGATCTAGATTCAGTGATGATGATCCAGATCCAGTGATGATGATCTAGATCGAGTGATGATCTAGATTCAGTGATGATGATCCAGATCAAGTGATGATATAGATCCAAATGAAGATGAATTACAGATGAAGATGACTTGAAGATGAAGATGACTTGAAGATGACGAAGACCTGATGATGACCCAGATGATACAGAGAAGTGTTGATGTATTTGTAACTTCAGAATGTATTCATCCTTATTTCTTATGTATTCTAACCCAATGTTTATTTTAGGATGTATTTGTGATGTAATTGAGTCATGTCATACACCGATGTTTATTCCAGGAAGTTTCTATAATGAGAAATTCATGTCAAGTCATTGTGGGTAACCGTCCTATTAGTCAAGGGTTAAATTCACCACAGTTATAGGACCCTTGGGTTATTAGACTATTCTAGCGAATTTGACCCTAGGTGAGTCATTATAAGTCAAGGAAATAGTCCCCACCATTGTGTTACCCTCTTATTGGTCGGAGGAGGAAAAGTTCCCACAAGTGGTGGGGAACTAGGGTTATTATACACTCCTAGAGATGTCGGCTCTAGTAAGTAATTATTAAGTGAGGCTGACATGATGGAGTGGGTTCCAAGTGAACAAAATAATATAAATAGAGAGTGAGTCTCTCTATTTAGAAAACATACACTCACTCATTGGGGTGCATGAGTGAGAGAGAATAAGCTCTCTCAATGTGAGAGAGAAAGAGACTGCTGCTGTCGGGAGATCATATTTATGTTTTTGGGTTTTACCTTTGGTGCTGATTCTATATTTAAGTAAGTTGTGGGGTTTTCTCCTTTATGTTTTCCCCGAGGAAAATTCTTTGTGTCTCTTGTCTCTTGTGTTTTATTGTTGTGCATGTTATTCTCTCAGTTAAAGATCCTAAGATCATAATGGTAGCTTAATGTTGAAAAAATAACATGGTATCAGAGCTAACCTGAAAAGAAGACAATGTGTAGATGTAGAAGCTAGGGATTCTTAATTTTTAGTTCTCTCTCCACAATCCATTGAAGGGTGCACCTTTCTGTCGAAGCGGAATTCGATTTCGAGCATTTTCAGTTTTCGATGCGGAAATTAGAGCTTTCTACAGAAGAGGAATTTTTGAGAGAGCTCGGCAAAGGATTTTTATCCCCGTCAAAATTAAAGTTTAGAGACATGGACCAAGAAACTTGGTTGGGTGAAACTATGGGAAAGTCAAACCCTAGTTTGACCCCGAGCTAGAAAAACCCTAAAAACTAAAACTGATAAGTTTTGGTACATTCGATGTATCCCAATATTGGAAAAGGGTCAAGAGCTGAAAATTGCAAAGGAAAAATATAAAATCTTGGTTTACACTGTGTCCAAAATTTAGCCTCAGATTCACTATATTCTGGGAGATATGATCCCTCCATGTTAGGGTTCCATCCTCTTCTAGAATTCATCCCTAAACAGGACAATTGGGGCGAATTGCTATATCTTGGGCATAGAGGTCCAAATTAGATTTATGAAGATGTTTTAGAAAGGGTATAGACTCTACTTTATGTGGTCTGATTTTGAAACTTAGAAGATGAACCAGTGACACATGGAAGTCCATACAACTTCACTGTTCTGAACAGTCCTGTAACAAGGCACCTTGGGAAAAGGATCTGAAATCCCAATTGGTGAAACCATTTCTGATGAGACCTGTGGTTTTGGAACAGGGACATGTGATGCTACCTCAGTGCAAAGTTTTAGACATAGAGGAGGAGTAATTTCAGACATATCATAGAAAAAGTGACAGGCATTTCTGTAGAAGAAATTGGAAAAGTAGGGCTTCCTGTTCCGGGAGCTTCCCTCCACTATTTTAAGAAAAGGAGTACATTGGAAAGCTCCATTTGAAGAGATATATATTTCTATCCAATCAGATTTGAAAGATTCAAAGTTTTGAAAATTAGGGTTTCTTTGACAAACCCTATATCAGCTAGCTTCGAAACCAAGACAGACACCTCAAATCGGTAAGATCTAATATATTGCTATTTTCATTTTAGGTTCTCATTTCAAAGTGATCTATCACATCAGCTTGATGATAAGCTTGGTGAAGTTGACAAATTCCAAGTATGGAAGTATATGATCTCTCTAAAGAAAATGAATTGAACACCTACATGAGTAGAGAGGTTCCAATTTCAGAGGGAGATGAGGTTAGAAGCCTTACACAAGAAGAACTTTGTCAAGGCTAAGAAGATCATTGTTGATTCAATCACAGATCAACTTGTGCCACAAGTGTCTTCCCTAAAGACACCAAAGATGTTTGATTCCTTGACCAAGCTATTTTAAGGGAATAACATACATCAGAATATGACCTTAAGAAACTAGTTGAAGCATATGAATATCCAGAATGCATAGACCATGCAGTCATAAGGGTCTCTCAAATTAAAGAACAACTTGAAGTGGTAAAATAAGAAGTGAAGAATGTAGAAGTGGTGATGGCCACCTTGAATGTCCTCCCAGGATCATGGGATTCATTCATTCAAGGAATGTGTGCCAGAAGGAAGTGATTACTTTCAGTAGACTCTGGGAAGAAGAAGAAGCTCAACTCATAAGAAGAGAAGAAAAGATGGGATAAATTGAAGAACAAGCTCTCACCATCGAAAGAAGATCCCTCAAGCGATGAGGAATATGAAGGACTCAATTCTTGAAGAAACTCTTATCCATGTTGAGAGCTTGTATAAGAAATGATGAAGTCATGAATGAAGAAGATGATGAAGCAGAAGGATCAAGAAGGAGCCTACCCACGAAATAAATAAAGATAATTATTCAATTCTCATTTCATGATATTGTTTTTGTTATGCATTTGTTTATATTCAGTTGATGTATTATGCATGATAAAATGTTTGCATTAATGACAGTATACTACTAATATGCATGTGATGGGTAAGTAGCTCATGGTGCTATACAACTCTCCATTGCTACTTATCTAGAATGAAACCTCTTTGCTGACATATTGGATTAGTGCACAATCTCAATGTTGTCCTGGTAGAGATGGAAGGCATCTAGAAAAGTTTCTATGAGAGATGGAGGAATGTTGTATTGGATAAAATAACTGCATGATCATATATTTATGCATAAGAAATTGCTAGTATGAATATTCCTTATGAAATTTTTCTAACCATACAAATGCATTTGACTTGTAGTAAAGATCGCATACATAATCTCCTACAAGAAAAGAAGGATGAGACTTGTTCCAAAGAACAAGTGACGATGGTTCAAGATGAATATGACGAATACAGCAACATCATTGATGCAGAACCTTCAAGCTATGAAGAATTCCAATTCAAGAAGAATGATGTCAAGGATGCAGTATCGATACATGAATGGAAGTTCGTAGTTCCATCATGCAGTAGATGGAAACATTGTGGGATACAAAGCAAGATTTGTAGCACAATCCTTCTCATGAAAAGAAGACCTAGACTACGAAGAGACATTTGCAGCTAGTAAGAGTTTAAACACATATATGATGAGCTTGATGAAGATCTTAACCTTTGCTACAAGGTTGAATATGCAAGTCTATACACTAGATGATCACATAGAATATTAGTAGCATAGGAAGCTACTTGTCACTTCGGTACATAATGTTTCAGTGCATAGAGTACGGAAGACCGAGGGAGTATGATGCTCCACTTTAGAGGGAGTGACTGTAGAAGATCTAAGTTTCAACATTGTACAATAGGATGAATAGATTACTGATGACTCTAGGCTTTACTGAGAGTAAAGCACATTCCAACCTTCGCTTTAAGGTTGAAGGCAGAAGACCAGTGATGCTCCTGTTATGTGTCGATGCATTATTTTTCTAGGTATGGAGGTGTGGCAGAGTGCAGATGGAATCTTCCTTGGACAAGGGAAGTATGCAGTAAAGATCATGAAGAGGTTTGGGATAATGGACTGCAAGGATATGGCCACACCTATGGCATCGAACCTGAAGCTATTGAATGATGCTTCATTAGAGAGGATTGATGCTACGATGTATCGTTAGATGATTGGGTATTTAATGTATTTGACGAACACGAGACCAGAAATTTGCTTTGCTATGAACACCTTGAGCCAGTTCTTGATAGATATGTTCACTTGATTGCTGCAAAGCATATTCTGAGGTACCTAAAAGGTACATATGATTATGGGCTCAAGTACGATACAAATCAAAAGATTAACCTGGAGGCTTATGTTGATTCAGATTGGGCAGGCAGTGCCATCGATACGAAGAACACCTTCAAGGTGTTGCTTCCATATGGGATCAGGTGTGATCTCTTGGTTTAGCAGGAAGCAATCCTATGTGGCACTGAGTATTGCTGAAGTAGAGTAAGTCACAGCTTGTTCAGCTAGTTGTGAGGTAGTATGGTTATGAAAGCTACTGTTGGATTTATTTGATCTCCAGATGGATGCTACTTATATACATTGTGACAACCAGAGTTGTGTGAAGTTGTCAGAGAATCCAATGTCCCATGACAAGTCAAACCATATTGAGATCAAGTATCACTATATCAGGGATATGGTGCAGAGGGGAGCAGTGAAGCTCCAGTATGTTGTAATGGAGGAACAAATAGCTGATGTATTGATGAAGCCATTGGCTAGGCTGAAGTTTGAGTAATTTAGGGAGAAGCTTGGTGTTCTCCAGATTGAGGTTTCCTCCAAGGGAAAGTGATGAGACCCATAGCTATTCTGACATGGTGAGAGGATTGGTTCCTTCCATGGTCAGATTTAATGGTTGAGCCATTTTTTCATGGTGAGAGGATTGGTTCCTTTCATGTCAGATATGAGTGCTATCCATTCTACTGAGCAGGATAGATGTAAGGGAAACTGCCATTCTGTAGGAGAATGGAGGCACCTGTTCAGTTACCAGGTAGCTCAGTCAAGGAATGGGGACCATTCTGATATGACTATAGGATTGGTTCCTACAAGATTGAATTTGAGTGCAAATCCCTTCCATCACAGTGAGCATGATGTGTTCTCGCCTAGATGGATGTGAGTGCAGAGCCCTTCCATCACTGTGAGCATGATGTGTTCCCACCTGGATGGATGTAAGTGTAGATCCCTTCCATCACTGTGAACAGGATGTGTTCCCTCCTGGATGGATGTAAGTGTAGAGCCCTTCCATCATTGTGAGCAGGATGTGTTCCCGCCTAGATGGATGTAAGTGCAGATCCCTTCCATCATTGTGAGCAGGATGTGTTCCCTCCTGGATGGATGTAAGTGGAGAGCCCTTCCATCACTGTGAGCAGGATGTGTTTCCACCTGGATGGATGTAAGTGCAGATCCCTTCCATCACTGTGAGCAGGATGTGTTCCCACCTGGATGGATGTAAGTGCAGATCCCTTCCATCACTGTGAGCAGGATGTGTTCCCGCCTAGATGGATGTAAGTGCAGAGCCCTTCCATCACTGTGAGTAGGATGTGTTCCCGCCTGAATGGATGTAAGTGCAGATCCCTTCCATCACTGTGAGCACGATGTGTTCCCGCCTATATGGATGTAAGCAGGGATGATTTTAAGGAACCATACTTATTTAAAAGTGTATAAATGTTGGCGAATATTACCGATTCTTGAAACGACAACTATAAAATGATTGGAAATATTTTTCAAAAAAAAAAATCATTGCCAAGGATTTTGTATGGGTTATATAATAATTTGACAATTTTTAGGGTGAAAAAATTTCACCCCATCAAAATTGGGCAAAATAGGGCTTCAAAAAATGAAAAATGGTGAATCATTTTTGGGAGAAAAACATGGAAAAATATCCCACTAGGATAAAATTCGCCCCTAAAATTATCCCTGGATGTGAGTGCTGTGCCTTTCTGACGAGTAGGTCAGATATAAGAGCTGAAGAAGACCTACATGGAGGCTAGGCCTACAACCAGCATGAAAAAGGGTTGGCTCTGTAGAACTTCCTGTGATGAGAAGAATCATGAGATAGCACCCATGATGATCCAGATCAAGTGATGATCCAGATCCAGTGACGATGATCCAGCAATGATGATCCAGATTGGGTGATGATCCAGATCTAAATATCAATATGACAAGAATTTAATGATGATCTATATGATATAGAGAAGAATACTTGCGCTGATAAATTGTGTCGAGAGAATACCTTCCTAGTTAAGAGGGATTCTTGATGTATTTCTAACTTCAGAATGTTTTCATCCGTATTTCTTATCTATTGTAACCCGATGTTTATTTTGGGATGTATTTTTTGTGTACTTGAGTCATTTCATACCCCGATGTTTATTTCAGGAAGTTTCTATAATGAGAAAGTCATGTCAAGTCATTGTGGGAAACCCTCCTATTGGTCAAGGGCTAAATTCCCCATAGTTATAGGGCCCTTGGGTTATTAGACTATTCTAGTGAATTTGATCCTAGGTGAGTCATTGTAAGTCAGGGAAATAGTCCCCACCATTGTGTTACCATCCTATTGGTCGGAGGAGTCAAAGTCCCCACAAGTGGTGGGGCACTAGGTTTATTAGACACTCCTAGAGATGTCGGGTCTAGTAAGTAATTGTTAAGTGAGGCCGACATGATGGAGTGGGTTCCAAGTGAACGAAAGAATATAAATAGAGAGTGAGTCTCTCTATTTAGAAAACATACACTCACTCATTGGGGTGCATGAGTGAGAGAGAAGAAGCTCTCTCAATGTGAGAGAGAGAGACTGTTGCTGTCAGGAGATCATCTTTATGTTTTCGGGTTTTACCTTTGGTGTTGATTCTATCTCTGAGGAATTTGCGGGGTTTTATCCTTTATGGTTTCCCTGAGGAAAATTATTTGTGTCTCTTGTCTCTTGTGTTGTTCTTGTGTTTTATTGGTGTGCCTGTTATTCTCTTAGTTAAAGATCCTAAGATCATAATGGTAGCTTAATGTTGAAAAACTAACA
>LPNX010448895.1:132390-143898 GCA_001517045.1 Pseudotsuga menziesii | reverse complement strand
ATGATGATGAAGGTGATGATGATGATGAGGATGATGATGATGATGTTCATGATGTTGACGGTGATGATGATGATGAGGATGAGGATGAGGATGATGATGACAATGATGATGATGATGTTCATGATGTTGTTGGAGATGATGATGATGAGGATGACGATGATGATGATGATGAAGGTGATGATGATGAGGATGATGATGATGATGTTCATTATGTTGATGGTGATGATGATTATGAGGATGATGATGATGAATGATGATGATGTTGATGATGATGATGATGATGATGATCATGATGTTGATGGTGATGATGATGAGGATGATGATGATGATGGTCATGATGGTGATGGTGATGATGATGATGATGATGATGGTGGTGGCAATGATGGTAATGGTGATGATGATGATGATGACGATGGTGATGATGATGGTGATGATGATGAAGATGATGGTGGTGATGATGATGATGATGATGATGATGATGATGATGATGAGGATGAGGATGATGATGATGATGTTCATGATGTTGATGGTGATGATTATGATAAGGATGATGAAGGTGATGATGATGGTGATGATGATGACAATGACGACGATGGTGATAATGTTGTTGTTGATGATGATGATGATGGCAATGATGGCAATGGTGATGATGATGATGATGATGATGGTGATGATGAAGGTGATGATGGTGAAGATGATGATGATGATGATGAACATGATGAAGATGCTAATGATGATCATGGCGATGTTGATGATGATGATGATGGTGATGGTGATGTTGATGATGAGGAGGAGGAGGATGATGATGATGATGACAACGATGATGATGACGATGATGTTCATGATGATGATGACGACGATGGTGATGATGATGTTCATGATGTTGATGGTGATGATGATGATGATGATGATGATGAATGATGATGATGTTCATGATGTTGATGGTGATGATGATGATGATGATGATGATGATGGTGATGATGAAGCTGATGATGGCGATGAGGATGAGGATGATGATAATGATGATGAGAATGAGGATGAAAATAATGATGATGGCGATGGTGATGATGATGATGATGATGAGGAAGGTGGTGATGATGATGATGATGATGAAGATGAATATGAAGATAATGAAGATGATGGTCATGTTGATGATGATGATGAAGATGATGAGGAAGGTGATGATGATGATGATGTTGATGACGATGATGGTGATGATCATGTTCACGATGTTGATGATCATGAAGTTGAAGATGATGATGATGATGAAGTTGAAGATGATGAAGAAGATGAAAATGATGATGAACGCTATTTTTGGTTTTAACAAACGCGCACGCGATTTGTATGCACATATCGGGCTCACGTTTTGGTTCTATATAATGCGCACGCATTTTGTATTGTTAAATCGCGCTCGCGTTTTTGTATTGTTTAAATTCAAAAATGTATTCCCTCCAAATGATAAGGTTGAGCCTCCACCCATGCTTTCATGGAATTCCTATGCCTATGTGTCTGCTTTTTACTTTGCTTCAGATTCAACATGCCTGTGCCTTGGAGTATGATAAACCATGGCAAATTCAGCATTATATCCATATTTTCAATATGCTCGTGTTTAGCGGTTCGTCTGATTATGATGCACACCTCCATTTTTTATGAGATTTTAGAAACAGATATGGTTTTTTTTGCAGATTCTAAATATGTAAATTTTAACAAGAATACATAATTTTTCTATTTTTTTCTTATTTATCTTCTGTCATCACTTCTCAACTCAAAAAACACACTGGTAGTGTTTCATCCATATCTCTTTCGTTTCTCAACCATTTTAAAAAAACATTCTATGGTGCACTAAAGAACACCAACCTCTACATGCTATAAAAAACCCATTTCCAAATAATTGCATTAAGACATTCAAATGTAGCACCCACAATTGACATACCGTTTTCGAGGTTTGATCTCTTAGATAATTAAAAAAAAATTAAAAAAATTATTTTTATTATTGGAAAAATAGTCTTGCACTAGTCCTATATGTTCTCTATATGTATACCGGTTTTCGTAAGTTTATTCCATCATTTAGACACTCACATGATGCACCCACAAAAACATATACCTTATAATTTGTCCAAAAAATAAAAAAGTGCCCGTTAAAATTTATCTCACTTTATATAGTTAACAACATTTTCAATAGAAAAAAAAAATATATTTGGAAAGGTCATTCAATTTCCTACATCTCTTGTTTTTTTACTGATCGCAAGATTCATTGTGTAAGTGTCTCAAAATATCCATGCAAGTTGATGGATGCCTGTTTTCTCAATTTTGTATTGCATCTAACGTGCCAAAAGAGACCCTCAACTTCTTGCACACAGCCTAAAGGTATTCCAATAGATAAATATAGTACAACATTTAAGTTTCAAGCTACACTACAAATTTTACACATTTGGAAGTTTTTTTAAATAGGGTACATGTTTTTTAATCAACTGTATATACATACTACAATACATAAATATATAGTACACTTTCATGTATATATAGTACAACATTTAAAAGTTTCAAGCTACTCTACAAATTTGACATATTTGGAAGTTTTTTCAAGTGGGGTACATGTTTTTTAATCAACTTAAAAAAAATATTTTTAATGTTTATTAAACTTTATTAAGGCTTAAGTTAGTTTATTGAATTTTGAGAGAGAAAATGAAAAGATAAGAATTAGGTAGTTTCTTTTAAAGTTTTGTTTATGTATTTGAAAATTTTTAAGAAATGTTTTTTTAAATTACCATAAACTAGTTAAAATGTTGAGAATATTTTAACATTTTATTTTACTATGGAGTTTATGAGAGTTTGTTCTTATGTTGATGTTTGTAAGAGAAGTATTCTTAAATCACCATAAACCATAAACTAGTTAAAAGATAAAAAAAATTCCAACACTTTCTTTCATCATGGAGTTTATGAGATTTTTTTCTTATTTTATTAATGTTGATGTCTACTTTAAAGATATCTTTTTCATCTTTACTTTTTATAAGAATATTAATCACCTCTTTATAGTATCTTAGTTTTCTCTTAACCTCTAATTATTTTTTACAACAGAATTTATTCATAAATTTAGATGTAATGACGTAAATTTAGTGTAATGATATTATGTAGAGTAACCCCTTCAAAATATTAAGGTTTTGACTAAAGTTTGAGGCATTCTCTAAGAAATTATATTATTGTCCATGTTATTTATCTTGTTCTTGTCGATTATATACCATTGATCCATGTTCGTGTAGATTATGTTCTAAGCCATAGCCATTTTCTCAGTGGCATATTTTATGTTGTTTAGCATATTCTTGTAGATTATGTACCAAGTCATAGTCATCATTTCAAGGAGATATTTCATGATGTTTATCTTATTCTTGTACTAAGATACTAAATCATAAACATGCCCTCAATGAGTAAAACACTATCTTTTATAAGGAGGATAGGAGATGGTGGATTGATTTTAATTGAAATATTATAAGTTATACCAACGTAGATATTATGATGATGATGATTAATGTCCACTGAGACCAACTTTGGTCTATCGGACCTTAAGAAGGACAATACTTGGATTACTTTAAAATCTTATTAATGTGCTCAAAAAGCTTGCCAAGAAGCTTTCCAAGCTCACTATAGTTTTGGCAAGTTAAGAGGTTATAAAGGTTTGTATTGTAACAAATGCTATCAAAATTAGATCTAATGTGGGTGTAAGCAAGGCACTCTAAGAGAAATTCACTCAACGCTCATAGACTCACATAGATGGAAAACCATTTTGGCATTTGGAGTTCTAGGAATAGACCAACGTCATGTTTCGCTATGGATTTCATGAGTGTTTGTTCTAATCTTAGCTATATTAATTTTCTTCTGTGAGATAGTTACTATCGAGAGATACTTCTGATTCTCCAAATAAGGATTAATGACCTCCTTATAGTATCTTAGTTTTCTTGTAATGCTAAATTTTCCTCACACCGAAATTTGACTTCAAACTTAGAAGTAATAATGTTTTTGACATTATCAATGTTCTGCAAAATGTCGTTTTCATTAATACCCCAATGGTTTAACCAAGCCATGGTATCTTTACACCAACCTCGCTTGAGGCGTAGTTGGTTTTGACTTGAGTTTAAAGCAATTTTAGGAAGTATCTTGTTTCCCATGTTATTTATCTGATGTTTGTATATCAGGTAGCTAGTCATAGCCATGCTCTCGATGGGGAATAGACCCACATCGATGAGGAGAATAGGATAAGGTGTATTGCTTTTAATTTTGAGGTTATACGTTATAAACTACTTCTGGATTTTCTCAATCTTCCTCTAATATACTCTAGAAATGTTGCGCCCCCATACTTCACAACCATACAAGATAACATGGATGACAAGATTTTCAAAGAGGAACTTCTTTGTATCCCACATGACCAGATTGGTTGATTTACAGTTATTTTTAAAACCAAAATAAGCTTTCCACCCTCCATTAATCCTTTTATCAATTCTATAGTTCCAATTGAGCTTGTGATGAATGTCAATTCTGAGATACTTGTAACAAGTCACTTCCTTTCTATTTCTATTATAATAAATAAAAATTGCATAGGTGTCTAAAGTCTTATAGTTTATAATCATGGTTTTTTTCTTTTCAGTGTTAATAGTCATACCCATATTAGAGAAAAAAATCTTTAAGAATTATTAATTTCTTATCGAGATCAAAAGGACACCTTTCCATAAGAACAATATCATCATCATCAAGTAGGATGAACAATATCATTAGCATAAAGTAGGAGGATGATAACTATCTGAGCTAAGATTGTACCGGTGCAAGCCACTTCTTCTAAACAATTCTCTAGCTTATCAATGTAAATGCCAAAAGGGGTAGGGGAGAGGGGAAACCTTGTTTAACTCCAATATTACAATTTGTATATGTTTTCCACCCTTCATTATTCTTAAACTTGGAAATGAACTTTTCATATAACCTTATGGTGGTAGCTCTCAACTCAAAAGGAACCTTAAATTCCTCTAACCTATTCCACATGTTATTCCTAGGCACTGTATCAAATGCTTTTCTAAAATCTACAAAGCAACAAAATAGGTCAGACTTATTATTACCACATTCCTCTGCAATGATCCTAAGTATAAGGAGGTGGTCCGCTGTTGAATGATTCCTTCTAAGACCTGTAATTGTTTTCAAGGCAAAAATAAGTTCTCCAAACTCTATCTGTCCTTTTTCTGAGAGTTATGGATTATGCATTAAATATCATCATCATAAAAAAAAATTAATGACTATTCTATCATAGAAGATAACATTGCTTAATTCTTATATTATAATTAATTTTTTCATATAACCTCATAATATCCTTAAAATTAAAATATATTTTATTAAGTATAACCTTATCTAAACACTTCTTAATTCAAAATGAACTTTTAAATTATTTAAAGAATAAATTAAAACACAAGGACATAAAACAAATATTATCCATCTAAAATTATAATTTTTTATCTAGGTAAAATATATCTTTGACTCATAGAATGAGTTATAAAATGTAACTTCAAAAATATATTTTTGGTGATTTATTTTTAGTTCTTAAAAAGTGTTTTATTCTTCACACGTAAGTATCACACGTAATTGAATTGAGATTACAAAACTTTAAAGGCACAAATGAATGAAGCACCGTAAGCCCTTTCCAGCTTAGTGCGAAAGGGCTAACGCCACCTCGAGTGACCGTGCCACCCTTAAACGTTTTCTGGGATTTTTGTGATGTCTTATTCACGTTAAAGCATAGAGAGGAATGTTTTTCGTGTCTATGAAGGAAGGGTGTAGCGATGTCATTTTCTGTAATCGATAAACCCTAGCGAGGAATGATTGTCGTGTCTTATGAAGGTCGTAGCGATGTCGCTTCCTTTGGTTGCAGATAAATCACAGCAAGGAATGTTTGTCGTGTCTTAGCAACGTCGCTATCTGCGGTCGACGTAAAATGTTCGTTTGATTTCGTTGTCGACTTTTGATTTCAAATCCGCTCAATTCCAACGATCGTCACATTGATACGTATAAACGTATACGCCACACATAGGGAGGATGAGTGGCGGCCAAGTTTATGGAGGGATGTATTAGGGTTTGCGCGTAAGAATAAATAATGGCAAAGGGTTCCTGGCTCAGCACAATTCTTCGTCATTTGAGTGTCCAAGATAGAGATTATATCTCTGTCCACAGCTTTGGAAATCGACCTAAATTTGGCCAGATTTAGCTGTAATGGCCCAGACATCTTTGCCTCCGGGGTTTAGATTTTATCCTACGGATGAGGAATTAGTAGCTTATTATTTGAAAGGGAAAGTTCATGGCTGGAAGATCGAGCTTGAGGTTATTCCAGAGGTGGACATCTACAAGTGTGAACCGTGGGACTTGCCCGGTAAGTTGCATTATATGTTTTGTGAATTGTGATTATTTGTATGCTGTAGATTAAAATTGTGTTATATTACTATAAAGACTGCATAGTTGAGTTGGTCACATTACTTAGAATTAATGGCCTACTCATAGTATTTACTTGCTGTTAAACAATTTGCTAAATAAAAACTCCTAAAAATTTGTGGTGACATTTATAGTTGTTGTGTGCAGATAAATCCTTGCTGCCTGAAAGAGATTTGGAGTGGTATTTTTTCAGCCCCAGGGACAGGAAGTATCCAAAAGGTTCAAGAACAAACCGAGCCACGGAAGCAGGTTACTGGAAAGCTACAGGAAAAGACCGTGAAGTTAGCTCTCGTATGAGTACAGTTGGAATGAAGAAAACTCTAGTATTTTACGGAGGCCGTGCTCCTCATGGTTCTCGAACAAACTGGGTTATGCATGAATACCGTCTCCACGAGATGGAATTTGAAGGCTCAGCTTCGTTCCCGGTATCTCCAATTAGCAACTTTAGCTTTTCTTTCATTGTCAAATTGTCAGGTTATGGCCTTTGTAAATTCGTTGCCTTTGTTCTCCTATAGAACTATCTTCATTTAAGTGGATACTTTTTTCCAACAGAATAAATTAGATTAAACTTTCAGAAATTCATAGGGACCACCTAGGTGAAGAATTTAAAAGAAAAAAGAGGCTGAATTCGCTAAAGTAGAATAATTTATCTCAAGGCCGAAGTTTATAAATCTTTCAACAGTTTTTCTTCGAATTTGTATTCTCAAGTAGGGACATGTATCTAGAAATGATTACAACATCTGACTGGGTTTGATTGGATGTAAAATCCACAGGATGCTTATGCTTTATGTCGAGTTTTCAAGAAAATGAAGCCAGGGCCAAGGATTGGAAATCAATGTGGCGCACCAGTTGAGAATGCTTTCTCAGGTTGCGTTCTTAATTTATTTAATCAAAACATGATTTCTTCGGTGGAGCAGTCTAAAGAGAGGCCATCTCCATTGTCGCAAGAACAGAAGGATCAACCGAATTCAAGAGAATGTTCTTCCCAAATTATAAAAGACAGGAATGTGGATGATGGTTTCCCCTCACACAATGGGTCCAAAAACCATTCGAAGGTTTCAGAAACATTCTATTGACGTTGTGCATAAAATATTCTGAATCCTTTCGGTTACATTCTTAATGTAGGTTGTTTATCGGTGTGAGTGGGTGTTTAATCTTACTGACATGTTTTCCCTTGGGTTTTGCAGCTTGAGCATTACGAATGTTCATGTCCTCCTTCAGAGGTTACGGATTTTCCTCGCATTAAAACCTGTTTAAGGCCTAGTGATTCGATGATACCTACCACATATTTACGTGGAGAGAAAATTCATTCACCTGTCGAAGAAGCAAAGGTATTAGAACAATTTTATCGACATGCACAGACATCTCAGGAGAATAATTATATAAGCCAATTTATTAACTATGATCTTGTAGATAAACAGTATAATCGAGATTATGTTCAACTTTAAGATTTCGTATGTGTGGAAAACAGAAGAGGATCATAAAATCAACCCTAACAGACAGGAAGAGGTTAGGCTAGGGTTTATATTAGCTTTAATAGTTTGTGAGGCAGAACTCAAACCCGGAGATAAGAAGTTGCAGGCGTGCATGTTAACATAAGCCTGTACATTTAAAAGGAAAAAGCAGCGTCCAACTCGATGCTCAGTTTGAGTTCTAAGTCTGATTCATTGACATTAGGATATGGGCTTTCTAGAAGAGGCACAAATTTTATTTTCTATGTGCCTTCATGTTTGAAGCAATGAATTCTTGATGTATACACTATAAAACAGTTTAACGATTCTGTATCGGATACTTTCTCAAGAGTTCTCAAGAGAAATGAAGTTTTTCTATTGTACATAATATATAAAATGTACTTTTATCACGTACTGTATGCGTTCCCATTACAGGCTTAATTTTCGATCTTTCCCACTATGCAAGTCGGCAGGTAGATTAATTAGATAGAGATGTCTTAGAATTTGTCTAAATAGTTTAGATTTGAGAATGTACTAGCAGATAGCTATATTGATTTTGAGTGCCTATATATCTCTATTTCATAAATGATATAAGATCTTTTCTTCACTTGAACAGAGGCTATTTCCCGAATGGTAACTAAAGGTTTGAGACAGGAGTCTTATCTAGATTATTCTTCATCTGATTCATTCCAAATGTATGAAAATGTAGAACCCTGGCTTAACTTCAACACCTGAAAAATATTTTCCATGGGTTATTCTTGACTATAAATCTTCTGAGCGTGTACAGATGTTTGCTCGTTTTCCAGATAACGAAAAAATTGAAGTCTGGGCAAAAGGATAATCATTGCAGGTTTTCCTTAAGCCAAAATCTGCACATCTGAAACCCCAGCAAAAGGCCCTATCAGGAGTGGCTGTTAGTTCACATTTTTATATTCCCAGAGGTGCCGCTATTATACTATGAGGAGGTTGTAGTAATAGTCCAACAGCCCGCCTGAACACTACTGTGGGGGTGGGGTAATAAAGAAAGGATCAGGGCAACTAAGGCCATAATATGTCACCCAAAAACAATGCAACTAATGAACACTGAAATAAAATGAGGAAAGACTAAAACCTTATGGAAAATTCCCCTCAAAATACAATGTAGCAAAAGAAAAAAAAGACAGTTGCTAGGCAATTGTGTCCTTCACTCCAAGATGATCGAGCAAAGAGTGGAACTTGAGCACTGCAGATCTTGGTAAAGATGTCCCAAGATCTGCAATCTGAAAGACAGAACTGCAAGTCAATGATCAACTCTTATACCAAATCTATGATGTAGTGCATGTGGACAGTTGTCATCCACAGCAAAGGTGTACCAAAACAGAACTGAAGTCAATGATCTGCTTGTGTACAGTTGTCATCCACGGCAAAAGTGTACCAAATCTCTGATGTAGTGCATGTGGACAGTTGTCATCGACGGCAAACCTTACAATCGTGGCTTTCTGTCAATTGAAATGAGTTGTCATCGACATTGAAACAAACCTCCAGTGTCTTAATCAAAAAACCAGGCCGTGAAACTTATGAGCAGATTTTAACAATAGAGTTAGGTAAAGGCAGTACGTGAAGTCCAGACAAATCTAAGATCAATGGACAAATTAAGGAAGACCAAATAATTAAAACCTTATAGCGTCGATAATGGTCAGATTTTTATCTTTATGAAAATTTAACGCAGTTGAGTAACATGGCTTCACAGACGTCATATAAGTTCAAAGTTGCCTCCACAATCGCATCTAGTTTTGTATCCGTAATCGCTGCAGCCATTAGTCTTCCTGGCTTTGACGTGGACGGTCTGCCTGAATTTCAACAACCCAAAGTATGTGATATACGATCTATCCGATCCAGCAACCCAAAGTATGTGCTATGATGCTATCCGATGGTGGTTCATGGCAGACAAACTCTGAGATGATTGTACCAAAAGCATTCGGAGACTGCTCTAAGTGGACTCGTATGATTAAAACGGACGAGCCGTGCAGTATCTTTAGTGCATTCTTTCAAAGGTGGTGTAACACATAACCCGGGTACCGAGTGTGCGTTTGAAGCATCCGACAAGCACACTCCGAAGTTAGATGACTTCGATGTAGGGCAAAAGATATCTTTGTTCCCTTTGACGAAATCTGGCTAAGCAATCCTCTAGCCTACTAAATCATGATTCCAAAACCACGTGCTTTGACCTAAAATAATATTAGTTTAATTATTTATTTACCCACTCAAGTTTAACGTGTTATCCTTACTATGCCTTTTAAATTTGACTTGGGTAATCACCAACCCCTCAAAGTTTCAAGCTGGAATTTGACTGGGCCCTATAACCTAGGTTTAGGTTAGAATCCTTTTCTCACATGGGTACTAAGGTCTTATAGTCATATGCCCATTTAGATATGATAATTTTTTTCAGCTCCATAAAAGATGCTTCCAATGAATTCATCACATTTTCACTTAGAGACTTGTTGAAATTGCATCCAACATCCTATGTAGGCCCCTCAATGTTTCTACTGAAATCACATTCAACTATTGATCCTCAATACTAGAGATCATTTGCCTCACCTATGTATGTTTGTACACTTTAGATCATCCCATGGCAACTTCGAATTGCAACACCATGCTCTTTATAGGCTCCAAGAAAATTGATCAATGTATTCCCCATGGACAAGTCGCCTCCAAATCATAGCCACTGCTCCAATTGCATACTCAAGAAGCCACTACTCCAATTGCAGAATCCATGATTTGCATCTCCTAAAGAAAAATGGAAGACCCTTTGTCATTGACTAAAATATCTACATCATGCCTCCGTAATAAACCTCCTCTTCACTGCCAAGATAGCATCACTTCCATAGGTTCTACTAGAAGCACCCAAATCTCTCCACGCATTGTGATAAACATGATAGATAAATAATTTCAACCACGTCTTGCTAAAAAAAACTCCAACGTGTGCTTAGGAGCCTCCCATGGCCTCATGGTCACAATCTGTCCTAACCAACTAAATCTAGGCATAAGACTCCACTGTGATCTTGAGTTTCTCCATGCCAACATAGTTCTTGTCCTCATCACCAGAAGGCATCATTCCATATACTTTTTACCAAAAATGTGCTTCAGAAAACCCTTATCCACAAGTTTTCCCTTCACAACCTTCATTCCACCTGTGTTTGTTTCACTTTCACAAGATCCTCTATCAAAACATATTGACCACTTCGACCATGTCTTTCACAATAAACATGAGTCATTGACATCTTCAAGCATCATTCGATGCAACACAAGAACCACTTATAAATTCTTGATATGAGCATGATCGCTTGCAAGTATTTTTGTAAACACATAGACACATATTTCTCAGGTCTATCCTAGCAGTGTTATCTATAGCATCCTAACCTCATAAGTTTTCATGCATTAGATGCGACTCTTTTTACAATCTTTAGTAAATCCACTTTCTTGTGAGCCAACACTTACTCTTTCCTGCAATATGAACACAAATCCATGATCTCTTATCCACCACATATGTAGATCATAGATATAAGGACACCATTGTTTTCCCATTCCTGAAAATACAACTACACACTATTTTCTTTAA